>JAJJHT010010398.1:1622743-1750542 GCA_021223865.1 Drosophila pandora
TAAATTTTGCTTTCATTTATTGGATCTTCTCTTAATTTTGAGACTAACAATAAGTTTTCAAATCTTAACATTAACATTTAACTAACAGTAGACTAAGACTGCATTCTGGTTGCACGTTCCTCAAGACGGTCGCTGGGTGGGTAGGTCATTGCGACGAAGTCGTGATTGGTTACTCAACCTTGTTAGACCTCTCGCCAGGTGGTTAGGGTGCGACAATAGCTTGCTAAAGTACTTTTCCTTCTGTTCTGCGATCACATCTTTGACTGGAAGAATGTTTAAGTCGCAATGTATGTTTTCGTTGCGAACGTACCACGGTGCCCCGGTGATTGTTCTCAAGATCTTCGACTGAGCTCGCTGGACTATGTCAATATTGCTATTGCTGGCATTCCCCCAAACCTGGGAGCCGTACATCCATATAGGTTTAAGTACCGAGTTATACAGCAGGACTTTATATTCAAGGCAAAGGGGAGACCGAGCGTTGATAAGCCAATGAAGGCTGCTGGCTTTTAGCTTTAGGTGGGTTCTTTTAGCTTCTATGTGCCGACGCCATGTGAGTCTTCTATCGAGGTGTACTCCTAGATATGTTACCTCGTTTGCTTGCGGGAGTAGGGTGTTGTTTAGCGTAAGGGGCGGGCAGTTTTGCCTATTCAAGGTGAACGTAACGTGCTTGCATTTTTGTTCGTTTACTTTAATTCGCCAGTCTGATAGCCATTTTTCAACATCCACCAGATGAAGAGCTAGCTGCGCAGTTGCTTGCATCGGGCATTTTGAGCGGCTAAGAATAGCTGTATCATCAGCAAACGTAGATGTTGTTAGTCGTGTGCTTGTCGGGATGTCTGCTGTGTAGAGAACATATAATGTTGGTCCGAGTACGCTTCCTTGAGGAACTCCAGCTCCAACAGTGAATTCGTCAGATATATCAGTGTTGCACCTCACAGCAAATTTTCTGTCGTAGAGGTAAGACTCTAAAAGCTTGTGGGTATTTTTTTTTTTTTGCGCGGTTCCCACTGCATACGTACAGCCCACCTCCCGTCCAACCGACCGAGGGACGCTGCCGCGTAACGTACGGCTCGAATCGCGGGAATAGATCCGAGACAGATAAGCGAGGAATAGGAGAAAGATATTACGAGGAAGGGTGTTGCATAGATAAGGCGGTTAATATAAGCGATTTAAGATTGTTAGTAGAGCAAAGTGATAAGATGTGGTAGAGACCATTGTAGTCCGAACATAATACCCTGAACGGATCGTGTTGGGCATATGTCGAACTACAATGGCTGAGGAGTAGAGGACGAAAGTTTCTGGTCCTTTTACTCGGAATGTTAAAATTTAAACGTGTTAGTAAATGCTGGCTGTCTATATTTCCATAAATAAGATTATATAGAAACATGACACCCAGCATCGTTCTACGATTTGTTAATGATGGTAAGTTGATTAGTAAAAGTCTACTATGATAAGAGGGGAGGTAAAGATTTGCATCCCAATTAAGTCCCCTAAGAGCAAAAGTAATGAAGTTTTTTTGTACAAATTCAATGTAATCTTGGTGTACTCCATATTGAGGACTCCAGACACACGATCCATACTCTAGAATCGGACGGACCAGTGATGTATATAACGTTTTAGTTATGTACGGGTCATTAAATTCTTTTGACCATCTTTTAATAAAACCAAGCACACCCATAGCTTTATTAACCATGGTAGATACATGGTCGGTAAATTTAAGTTTCAAATCTAATAGGACACCTAGATCGTTAACCTGAGTTAATCGTTCTAAGGCGTTCCCATAGAGAAAGTACATAGCCTGGTGAGGACTAGATCGGTAAAAAGACATAAGTTTACATTTCGATCCATTAAGCTTTAGGTTATTTGCTAAACACCAATTTTGAAGTTTATCCAAATCGGATTGAAGTCTAGACTGGGCGCTAGTGAATTTATACTGAAGGCATAGCTTAACGTCATCAGCGTACATAAGTACAAGTGAATTAGTTAAGGCAAGGGGCAAGTCGTTAATAAACAGAGTAAAAAGTAGGGGTCCAAGATGGCTTCCTTGGGGCACCCCCGATGTGGCGCGGACTAAACGCGAGGTAACATCTTTAAAGAAAACACGTTGGGTTCTCCCTGATAAGTAGCTCGAAATCCACATAAGAAGATCAGTTGGGAATCCCAAAAGACTGAGTTTACTTATAAGAAGCGAATGGTTAACAGAGTCAAATGCTTTACTGAAGTCAGTGTATATGACGTCTGTTTGTAAGCCATTCCGGAAGCCATCCGTGATAAAAGATGTTAGCTCCAATAAGTTGGTAGTGGTGGAGCGGCGCTTCATGAAGCCATGCTGGCACGGAGTTATTATTGAACTACATAGGTGTTGCAAATGTGGAGTGATAAGTTTTTCAAAAAGCTTTGGAATTGCTGACAATTTAGAGATGCCTCTATAATTAGCAGCGTCGGATTTTTTCCCTTTTTTATGCAGCGGAATAATGAAGGATTCCTTCCACATAAGGGGAAAGATCGAAGTTTCCAGCGATAGATTAAAGAGTTTAACAAGCGGTTTGCACAGTGCCTCGGCGCAGTACTTCAGAACACAGCCTGGTACTCCATCAGGGCCTGGCGAATACACGGGCTTAATCTTAAGAAGATCCGATAACACACCACTTTGATCGAAAGATGGGCAAAATATAAGGTTGGCTGATTGGATATTATAAGTGTAAGGCTGAGCTAAACTGCTGCTAGGTGAATAGGTAGTTTGAAAAAACTGTGCAAAGAGATCGGCCATCGCCTGATCGGTGTTCGCAGAAGAGTTCTCAAACGTAAGCAGTGGGGGAAAAGATACATGTTTACGCTTAGTGTTTACGAAGTTATAAAACTGCTTCGGATCCTGAGTAAACTGAATCCTGCAGCGGCGAATATAACTCCTATAACATTCTGCGTTATGCACGGTGAAATTAGACCGAGCTACTAAGTATCTTGAATAACTAACTGTACAGCCAGATAATCTATGTTTGTTTAATAGTCTACTCATACTATTCTTTAAATTTATAAGGTGCCTTGTATACCAAGGCGGATTCGTTGAAGCGGACGGATATTTCCACGGCACGCAAACGTCGAAAAATATGTTCAAAGTGTAATAAAATTTTTGTAATGCAATGTTTATATCCTCGCATGCCAGTAAATCAGACCAATCAAATTCCAAAATTAACTTATTTAATTTCATAAAGTCAGCCTTACGAAAGAAACGAACTTTCTGGGATTTAACTGTAGACTTAAGGTCAAAAAAGTAGTTATTTTCGATTGAAACCTCAAGAGTGGGATGATATGGATCCTCAGGGTTAGAAAGGGGCAAAGTTCTGGAAAGAGTAATTCCATCAGGATCAGAAACGAAGCATAAGTCCAACAGCCGACCTAAAGAATTTCTGACGTGGTTAATTTGCCCGAGTGACATGTCAAACATGCCCTCAGGGAAGTCATGGTGGGAGTTAAGCTGTAAAGACGGTGAATTATCAACATTGGACCACATAAGTTCTGGGATATTAAAGTCACCCAGAGCTATCAGCTGGTCACCATCAGACAGACGATCGAAAACCAAACGAAAAGCGGACAAATGTTGCCAGTATGTTGGCGGTTCGGACGAAGGTGGTATGTACGAACAGGTAACATACAAAGATTGATCGGACAAAGTGATTTTGATGCAAAGAAATTCAATGTCACCAAACTCTTGTGATTTTACCTCTTCAGAAGCGAATTTGGAGTCTACAGAAATTAGCACTCCTCCTCCCCTTCGCAAGGTTCTATCACATCTAAAAGTGGTGTACCTACTAGGAAAAACTTCGGAGCTTAAGATCTCCGGCTTTAACCAAGTTTCTGTAAATACAATAATATGGGATGCAAAAAAAGAACTATCAGAATACAGTTTGGGAAGTTTACTACGTAACCCTCTTGTATTCTGATAGGTAAGTGTTAATGAAGACATTAGTTTTTTGGGATTGAGGAAGAAAAGGTGGAAGGTTGATCAGTGGCCTTAACATGTGGGAGTTTTACACCCACAGGTTTGGTTATCTTTTTTTTCACCGTACTTGGCTGATGTTCTTGGACGAAAATGTTCTCTGGCCAAAAGCTGGCGTACAAGGGAGCATTGTCTTGATCTTGTACATTAGACCTTCTAGCCAGACTCTATCAAATGCTTGGGAGACATCTAGAAATATTGCGGTACAGTACTCACGTTTTTCGAATGCATTCCGAATTTCTGCTGTTATCCGGTTGACCTGCTCAATTGTTCCGTGCTTTTCACGAAACCCAAACTGATGTGACGGGATTCCTTCCTGGATCCTTAGGTATGTGTTTATTCGAGTCAGAATGCATTTCTCAAAGAGTTTAGATAAGCATGAAAGTAGGCTTATAGGTCTATACGACGTGGGAATTGTGTGGTCTTTTTCCGGCTTTGCTATCATTATTATAATTGACTTTTTCCATCTCGCTGGAAAGTGGCCAAGTTTTGCGATGGCATTGAAGAGCTGGGTGATAGTGCAGACGGCGCAATATGGAAGCTCAATGATCATTTTGGGAGTTATGAGGTCGCAGCCTGGTGATTTTTTCGGATTTAGTTGGTTTTTGATGATATTAGCGATTTCGTTTGGGCGAAACTCGATTGGTTCATGTTGAAGCTGAGGCTCATATGGTAAAGTCGGCAGAGTAAAGGCACTAGTGGCCGGATTTGGTTGGAAGATATTTTTAAGGTGATTGGCAAACGTGCTGGCTCTGTCTGCATCCCTGCGCGCCCAGCCGCCTGTGGGATTTCTAATAGGCATCACTGTTTCTTTCGGTGAGCTTAGAGTTGGGTGAGCTCTCCATAGTGAGTGTTTTGTACTAGAAGTTGACAATTGCTCTATATAGCGGCGGTGGACATAAGCTTCTTCTTGCTGTAGGGCTTTAGTAAGTTGACGTGAGGCATGTCTAAAGCTTTGCTTAGTAGATGGCGATCTGTGGAATTGCCACTAGCGACGTGAACGCCGCTTTTCGAGGACGAGCTGTTCGATTTGTAGATTTGTCTTTTTATTGCTTTGTGTATTTATAGTTTGCGATGTTGAGGCTCGAGCTGCAGAGACGAGTACCGACTCAAGTGAATTAACAAAGCTGTCTACGTTGGCTTCATCGTGGAGATGAGGACTTAGCTCAATATGTGAGCTGATATATTTTCTGTACTTAACCCAATTGGTTTTCTGTGAGGTCAATTTTAATGGTTGTTCCAATGTTCCTGGATGTCGCTGTAGAATAAACAGGACAGGCGAGTGATCAGATGAAAGATCCGATAGGCAATTGGCGCTTATCAGATTTTTAGGGATGTTTTTGGTAATGGCAAAGTCTATTAAATCTGGTAGTTTCCTTGGGTCTGCCGGCCAGTATGTTGGTGTGCCAGAAGAAACATAGTCGAGCTTGTTATTGGCTTTGATAATTGCATTATAGAGCTGCTTCCCTTTTGGAGTCACGAGACGGGATCCCCAGTGTGTGTGCTTGGCATTGTAGTCTCCTGCTGCTATGAAATGGTCTCCAAGTGTGTTGAAAAACTGCATAAACTCATCTTCAGCTATATTGAAGCGAGGGGGGCAGTATACGGCGGCTAGTGTAAGTTGGTTGCCAGTATTTAGTTGTATATTTATAGATGTGGCCTGTAGGTAGTTTTTAGCAAATTTGTTTTGATAATGGTGCTTTATGCGGCTTCTGATTAGAATTCCAGTCCCACCATGTGCTTTACCATCTGGATGATTTGTTCCGTAAAATGAATATCCTCGTAGTTGAAAATTGTATTTGTTTGTGAGGTGTGTTTCCGAAAGCAGCATTACATCGATGTGATTGTCGAGTAGGAATTGAGCTAACTCAAGTTTATGTTGCGAAACGCCGTTAGCGTTCCACGTAGATATCCGTAGGAAAGCCATTATTTGGATTGTTGTGAAACCAGCATTTGAATCAATAGATTTTGGTTTCGCATTAAATCTTGCATAGTTGTGCGCATAAACGACATAAATTCCGTCAGGCTTTGTTGTAGGCTGCATATCATAGCTTCAAAGTTGCTTTTTGGCTGCTCTGTTGGTTGATGTTGCTGAGCCGTGTTCGGTTCTTGATATGCTGATTGCAGAAATGAGCTTCTTGAGGCAGGTGTCGCCGGTCCTGATTTTAAGGCGCTTGCGTATGTCACATTTTTGTCAAAGTTAATGGGTCCTAGTGAGGATCTGGCTGCAGTCGAGAAGAAGACTTCAGGGTTTGATCTGGACGCCGTGAACTGTCCATTTTGGGTGCGGGCAGCTATTCCTTTCTGGTGGATGCGACTTTTCAGCTCCTTATAGACTGGGCATCCTCTATAATTAGCAGTGTGATTGCCACCGCAGTTGCCGCACTTTTTCGAGTTGCTGTCATCTTTGCTCGCTGGGCAGTGTGCGGAGTCATGAAGCTCTCCGCAAACTACACACACCGGGCGCAGTTTACAGTATGACCTTGTATGGCCATATTCCTGGCAGTTCGCACATTGTAATTAATTAACACATTTAAACAAATAATATTAAATATTGAAATTTGCATCGCTTTCCCTTTCTTTTTGAGAAGAAATAATTTTTATAGAATGTGGAGTAATAAACCGAAACTTAATTTCACGACCCTTAATGATTTAAAAGGAAGATTAAATGTTTAAGTAAAAAGCATTCGCCGGTTAGAGGAACGTCTGGAAGCTGAAACGAGTTGGAAGAATTAGCAATAACAACCAAAGCAAGGGTAATGACCTTATGTAATGCCTTCAATACAGCTAAAGACTCCCGTCCAGATACTGCGATTTCTGCAGCCCCTACTCGAACTCGACTTCTCAGTTTGGCACTCCCGAAATTCAGTGAAAATTATTCGGAGTTGAACAATTTTATAAGTCTTTTCGAGACCTTAGTACACAAAGATGTGAACATTCCTGTTATCGAGAAATTTAATCATTTAATTTCTTTCAAGGCGTTCCAGGTCACCGAGAGTAATTATGAAAAAGCCATCGCTAGTCTAAAAAGAGTCTATGATAACGAATGTCTCATCTTGCGAACCAAATAAGCCAAGATGATTGTTCAGCCTCCCGGAAATTTCATAGAAGTCTGCGTCGTTGAGGGGTAAAAATATTAAATCGGAGACTGGCAAGCCAAAACAGGAGAAAACTGGCCTTGCTTCTCTGTCAACACTTAACCAGCTTGCAGTTATTGTAACGCTCAAGACCATTTTTTGGCCCAGTGCAGTCCGTTCGCTCGCGTTGCTGTAATGCAAAAGTTTGAGTTTGTTAAGTCTGCATCTTTCTGTTTAAATTGTTCCCGAAAATGTCACACCGTAGCGAAGTGCAATACGACTAGATGTCAAATCTGTGCAAGATCGCACCATAAACTTCTGCACCGATTCACAGTGACTGAAAATAACTTAGCGTTACCACCACCAACAGAAAATCTTCCTCCAGCGTTAACGAAAGAAAGCCCTTCTACTACTTCACATGGAAAGGGTTTTGTTAGCAACGTCGAGCGCAAGCGTTCGAATACAAAATGGCGAGCACATATTGGCCCGTGCATTACTTAATTCAGGGTCAAAAAAGGATTTCATTACTGAAGTAAAGAAAAACATACACAACGAGAATCAATGGTAGTGAGTTTCTTTTCGACTTTTCGATTTTAAAAACAATTTCAGGCTATCACTCTGACCAGTCAGTGAACGCGAAAGATTAGACCCTACCTAAGCACCTACAAAAAACGCTTCTTGAATGGATGGTATCGAAAAAATATATGGCAAATTCCTCAACTCCTCAACAGCCGCTCTGTAGCCTGGATTGCCAAGAAGAAATATTAGAATCAAAGGAATTCACTTTAAAAAAATTCTGGTCATTAGAAGAAGTTCCATCTTCTAAAACGATGTTGTCGGCAACACAGGAGTTGTGTGAGAAACATTATCGAAAGACTACTAGAATACAGCCTTCTTTCGATATAAAAACAGACTTCCATTTAAGTCTGATCCAAATGTTTTGTGCAACACATTTGAGATAACCAAATGCCGTTTTCTGTCGGTCAAGAGAAGATTATCCGAGATCTAAACTTAAAGAAAATGTATTTGGAATTTATGGAAGAATACGAATCTCTAGGTCATAGTGTGTCTTACGGCCTCAAAGTACAACGACCAAACTACGTGTAGTTTTTGATGCGTCCTGTAAGACATCCTGTAAGAAATGTTTAAATGATGTGTTGATGGTGGGTCCAACAATTCAGGAATAGCTGTACTCAACTCTTCTTCTCAAATTCGTTCTGATAGCCGACATAAAAAAGATGTATCTCCAAGTAAAGGTAAATGAAGCAGAAAGCCGATACCAGTTGATAGTGTGGAGAAAAGACCCATATGAGTCCTTGAAATTGTTCAAGCTCAACACCGTTACATATGGCACTGCAACAGACCCATTACAGGCCATAAGGTGTTTGAAGAGGTTGAGTAAATCCGCGAAATATATATTCCCTCGAGCTGCTAAACGTATTGGGTCGACTTTTACGACGACGACATGTTAACGGGTGCTGCTTGCGTGGAGGAGCTAAAGACACTTAAGTCTGAAGTAACTCAGGTTCTTCAAAACGCTGGAAACGTTGATTTTTAAACTCGCCTGAAGTAACTGTGTCCAAGAGCACCGTTAAACCAATAACACTTTCGGACTCAGAGCTGACTAAAGCATTAGGAATCGCTTGGGTTCCCAAAAATGACGTATTAAAATTTGTATTGGTAGTTCAGTCATGGGTCAAAGGGCGACAAATCAGAACATTATTTCGGTATTATGCCCAATCCTTATTAAAGGAAAGTTCCTTTTGCTTGATTGAGATGAGTCGATTTCACTGCATTTGGAGTCAGCGTGGAACAAAATACAGCTTGCCTTGTCACAGTTAGAAGATATCTCAATACCGCGATTTGTGATGAGTAAGGCGATGTCAACAAATTAAATTCATGCTTTTTCTGACGCATCTTTGAGAGCCTATACATCCTCCGTCTATATTCGTTGCAAATCTGCAGAAGGTATTAAGATCTCGTTGTTAACTGCAAAGCCCAAAGTAGCGCCGCTCAAGACAAAGACGCTCCCCCGTCTTGGGATATGTGCCGCCCACCTTCCCGCAGACCTATGCCGAAAATCAAGCCTCTTATTAAAGTACCGTTCGAACAAAGTATATTATGGTCAAATTCAAAAGTTTGTCTTCATTGGATTCGTTCCCATCCATCGTCGTTTTCAACGTTCGTATCAAATAGAGTTGCTGAGATTCAAGGGTGGTTAGAGGATAGCGGCATCTACCAACTAAACAGAACCTGGCAGATATCGTGTCAAGAGGTGGTGAGATGGTAGAATTGATCTGGTTTACAGGTCCATCGTTTTTAAAGAAACCGGAAGAAAAGTGGCCAACGAGTCCCCAATGAGTTTGATCCGTTACCAGAGCTTTTGCAAATGGAAGCAAAAAAGAATGCGATCGGATTAACAGCAATGGTGTCCACCTCATACTTATTTGAAGTGATAAAAGGATTTTCCTCTCACTTAAAACTGCTGTTTGTTTACATGTTCCGCTTTATAAAGTAGCGCGAAGTTGTCCGCAGAGGAGCTGCAGACCGTTTTTGTTCGAGTCGCGGCCGTGATTAACTCCTGGTCGCCCTCAGTCAGGATCCATGCTACGACGAGGCGTGACTCCCGGGCACTTGTTGACAAGCGGGCCGCTCATCGCCCCACCAGCTCCGCGGACCTCAGACCAGCAGGGTCTAACGTGCTTTCGGTGATGTCGGCTTGTCTCGTAAATCAAGCAAATGTTTTGGCGACGATGGTCCCGGGAGTACGTCTTGGGCCTACAGGTGCGGTCGAAGTGGCATCGGGAGCAGGAGGACATCGGGAAGGGCGATCTGGTCCTGGTCACAGAAGATCACCATCTGCCCCAACAATGGATCACCGCCAGGATCGCCGAAACGCACCCTGAAGCGGACGGAAGGGTCAGGGCTGCCGTCGTGAGGACTAGCTCTGGAGCGGTATAGATAACTAATAAATAGATTAATGGAAAATGAAAAATAAACTAAAGTTATTTGGAAGTCTAGTATAAGTTAGCATAGGGCGGAGCGAGAGCGAATGAATAGCTCAATTGCGCTATATTGTGAATTCGCTCCGCTTTGCCGCAATAAGCTAGGTTTAATTATATTATTGAATATAGATAGAAAATATAACGAAGTATAACGCACAGTCGATTTGGTTCTTTTTGAGTCGTTTTTTGAAATTTATAATCTAAGCAGCCACCCCTTTTCGTTATTTCTGTGAGAAATTCCCCAAAATACTTTGTAACGTGCTTTGCCAAATCCATCGCAATCGCGTACTATTTGTGTATTCTTTGGACTCTGAACTGAAAAAAACGTTTCTATTAATATTAAACATTTCCTTCAACAGCAGCATCATCAGTTTATCTTCTAAGGGCCGCACTTGGCGAGAGTTTGCGACTCCTCGAATTGCCATGTGCGCGGGGTAAGGCACGACAACCAACTACATTTTTCGGATGAATCGTTGGTAGTCGTATCTGGTATAGGCTATGCTGGAATAACATCAAATGGATTTTGGAATAGCATATGACGGCAATCACAGATATTCAACTAAATGACTCATGCAACAGCAATCGCAACCCCAAATGACTTCGACCTTTGGCCCAGAGTTAGCGTAGCGTCGAAAGTTCAAACGTTACAAGGAATTTAAAGCTAAAAGATCGTTTTTTTAATGGCGGATGCTAATTTTATTCCGGTGCTACAGAGTAGATGCTGCGTTTACCGACCCTTGCCGTTGTGTTTTAAACCCAATCTTGTAAAGTGTTAAGCCACATTCTCACATTTATTATTTTTGCCTCCACCATCGCATCTTTATGTTATTTTTATTTTAATTTAATTTAATTATTTTTTTTCTACATTTTATTCAGTCTCATCTTGTGAGATTGTGGGTAAGAATATTTTTATAAGAAATCGGAACAAAACTTTTTTGTTTGGCTTGAAAACTACATTTTCTACATCTATTTTGTTTAGCTCTAAATGAAGTCTTAATTAATTTACAATATCAAATTTCCTTTTATTTTATTTATTATTATTACTATTTTCTATTATACATAAAATTATTGATAATATAATAAATAATTATAGAGAGGAGTAACTAGTTGCTAAGGCCATCGACTCGATAATTAATGAAACAAATTGTTTCAGTAAAGGTTTATAGAGTAATAACAGTTATAACACGTCGTGCTTTTTAAATTAGGTGTAAGATTTTACATTTTTTTCAGAAAGATATTATTAAATTTAAATTAGTAGTTGTTAGGGTAGCTAATAAGTTTGAGGGCGGGGTAAGCCCGAAAAGGTTGGTCCTAAGTTTAGGATAGTGTCTGCATGAATCTAGTATATGTTTGACTGATATTTCCTCCCTACAGTTAGGAAAGTTTTGCCGTCTTTCGCCGTTTAGTATGTGCTTGTGTGTGAGTTTTGTGTGTCCAGTTTTTAATACTGGTAATGATAATGGCGCATTCCCTTCTGTCGCACGACGCAGGGTATTTGGTTGCTTTTTTTCAGGGTTAAATTTTATATACGTGTGGATAAATGACGACCAGTCATCCAATTCGATGTCGAGCAGTATCTGTTTGATATTTTTCCAAATGTCCTGCTGTACTTCAGGTATGATTGTATGGCACGGAGCCCGTCCGGCTAACTTTGCTGCTTTGTCGGCTAACTCGTTTCCAGATATTCCTATATGCGCTGGGACCCATATTAGCCCTGAATTTTGGTACTATTTTGTATGCAGAGGTGACGAATTTCACATAGAAGGTTGCTGTTATTGTAGAAGTTTTGGACTCTTGGCAGGGCTCTTTCCTTTTAGTTCGAGGGCATCTTTAATTGGACAAAGTCCGATGACTTGCATAATAACAATATAAACCGGAGACCAAGCGCGGAAAAGGGGGCAACACAGAGATCCCGCCAATGCATATGCGTCGGGAAGTGGAGAAAGGACTAACGGCGGGAACAGAGGAACGAAGCATTAACGGCAGGAAGCGAGATTGGAAAGGATTAACGGACGCCTTAGGCGCTATATAAGGAGGCCCACTGGAGCAAATCGGGGCCGATTCTTCTAGGGAAGCTGGAAGAGTTGAGTGAAAGACCCCCGTGGGTAAGTCTAACATTTAAACGAGAAAGTTTCCTTGGAGGAATTAGGAGTATAGGTTGAAGGAACCCCTCATGGGTAAGTCCGACAGTCTCAAGTGCGGGATTTAGAGCAAGTGCGCAAGGATCTGTGATCCGTGGCTCAAAGACCCCCTGTGGGTAAGTCCGGCGGCTGTACACGAGTCATCGAACAAGGAGAGGTCAAGAAGCAAGGAAAAGGATCAACGATCCGCGGTGGAACTGTAGCCCAAGGGTAAATCGAGTCGGGTTGGTTTTTTCCCGGACACGACAGATATCCTGGTGTCATAGCAATAGCGACGGATCGGCCTGGCGTACGACTTGTCGATTCCTGACCGTTACGACCAGGCCGTCCTGTAAAGCGAGGGGTAGCCACCTCGGGAACTCAAGCCCAACAGTAAACACCTAGAAGCGTATCCTGCCCGGCGTATGCCTGGGAGGTGAGCCTATTCATCTGTTAACACGGATTAGGTGCCGGCCACGGTGAAAGGGCATTCCCAGTGAGACAAGGATATCGACGATCCCCAGCGCCCACAGAAGGAAAGCAGCGAAATCCAGAATCAGCGACGACAACAGGAGCAGCCGCGACGACGGAAGCGGCAGCGACGACAGGAGAGCAGCAACGGGAGCAGAAACAGCGGCAGGAGAGGGGCAGCCTAGGCCCCGCAAACGGAGCACGTGAGTCCAAACGAAGGTAACCGTGAGCCAAATCGGCGCCAGGCACCAAGACCACACGTCCTGCTGGGCGGAAGCTTTGGAGGGGCGTGTGTACCAACCCAGAACGGTAACCGGAGAACGACAGGAGGACGAGCGGTCGATCGGCTGAGCCGAGCAGCCGATGAGATTCACCCATTGTAACCATTATAAAAATAAAGGGGATATTTGTGAAACGAAGCACCCTGTGTTATTTCTGGGCTCGGGCATTCCCGTCGAATCTATAAATTCGGTGGAACGATCCACAAACTCTGTGAGCTAGCCGCGGCATTTGTTGCGAGTACCAACCAGCAAAAACAGTTCGTTACAGTGTTGTTTACTCTTACTCGGATTGAACGGATGATCATGAAAGCCTTTGCTAAGTTGAGGGTCTTTTGACTTACCCCCCACCGGGAAAGTTGATCCAGCACTGTATGCACCCTTATGCGATCAAAAGCCTTTTCGAAATCAGGTGTCAGAATGGAGATGCAGAAGAGAATCGAGAGTGCTATGTCGTTGTTTAAAAGCTGTTTGGTGGGGGCTGATAAGTTTATGTTTTGTAATTAACCACATAAGTCTTTTATCCAAAATTTTTTCAAGAGTCTTGCTTAAACAGAAATGGAGAGAAATAGGTCTAAAGGAATATATGTCGTGGATATGTCGTTGGTTTATTTGGCTTTAAAATTGGGATTTCCAGACGTGGGGGTAGGAGCCTTTACCAAGAATTTCATTGTACATTTCTAATAGGCGATACTTAGCTTCGGAGGGAAAATTTTTGAGCATTTGTTTGAAATACGGTCTATACCGGGAATTTTACCTTTCGCGTATTGAAGGGCATATTCAAGCTCTCTACACGTAAAATTAGAGTCGAAATCAGTAGCAGATGCGGACCAATTGGTTACTGTGTACTCCTGCGAGAGAATTTCTTCGATTGAGTTGTGGAAATATGCAGTAAATTTCTTGGCGGCATTGCTTGGACATAAGCGGAAAAAGAAACGGAATGGGAGCTGTTTGGGGTTTCATCGGAAAAGATGTTTTTTATTTTGTCATTTGTTTTGTTTTGCGTTTTCGCTGCGTTGATGTGATTATTTAGCTACCGAAGAGTAGGAAACGGTTATTACCTGAAAAATTTGTCCTTATCTTGAAAATTTTTTTGGCCTCACGCATGGTACATTTTTTTGTTGTTTTAATTTTTAATATTTCCTTTTGTTCTAGGTACTTTGGGCATAGTTGGGAGGAGGCCGAGTACTCACCAGCACAATTGGCACAGCTAGTTTTCGTGCATTTACCTGGGGTATGCGGGGGAAGGGCACATTCAGAGCAGAGAGGAGAGTTTTTACAGTGCTTGGCTGTGTGGCCGAGCAATTGGAACGTCTTGCAACGCATGGGGTTTGGTGTGTACTCGCGAACTTTAACGGAGTGCCAGGAAATTTCGACTTTAGCTTGGAGGCTATAGAGTTCAAAGGTTAATAGGATGACTCCACTTGGCTTGGAAACACCATCGTATGACTTCAGAAATTCGTACACTTCCGTCACTTTTTGTGATTTAAGTTCTTTGACAATTTCTTCATCAGGGATGTCAGAGAGATAAGGAGCATAAACCGTTCCTTTTACAAAATTGAGGGCCGCATGGAGCTTGCACTTTATTTTGCATAAACTAGTAAGTTCAGTAGAGTTTATAAACTTTTCAGCATGGGCTTGGGTTTTTACTAGCATTAGTAAATTTCGGTCCCTGAGGTTCGAAATTGACACAATGTTTTTGAGATCATGTTTAAGGACGGCAAATTCGTGCGAAAGTGAATAAAATTTAATTTTTAAATAAACCACCAATATTTTTAAGTGAAACAAGAAGAAATACTAAGATACGCTTTGAAATTGATTGAAAACAAATTTTCCATCAAGTTCCGCTAAAATCAGCGTTTGAAGTGGTTTTTGAAAAAGTAACTTCTTTCTGTTTAGTTCTTCTGCCCTAGTTATTTTTGAATATTCGAAAAAAAAGTCATCCAAAATTTATATTTCCACCAATTATAGAACTTGCCAAAAAAGAGTCTTGGCACATGTCTTTTTTTAAGTGGGAATGCGTATGAATGTTGCCTTCGACATTGGAGAATTACCCATATACATGTAAAGTAGTTAATCATGCAGATTCGAATGCACCCTTTGGTATGAGGAGGTTGCATCGGCATCTATTGAGAGGCGAGCAAGTTCGGCGAGAGAGTCGGTTAAGGAAGTCGTAAAAGAAAAGTAGTCGAAAAAGTCCAAGTCTGTCGCATCAAAGAATAGAACTATTAACTTAAAATAAGCTTGAATGTTGTAAATTTGAAAATGTTGTAAATGAATGCGATGGACACTCGGTTCCAATTGCTAAGTGGTTCGAAATTATCGAAAGAAATGCCGAGGCCTAAAATTTTCTAAGTCGTAGTTTGTACAAGCCAGAATCAAAATGAAAGGCCACGCAAAGCTGTTCCTGGAATCGGGTAACGTGTACGACTATATTGAGTTGAAGGATTTGCTGTTGGATGGGTTTTCTTGATCCTGGAATTCTGCAAATGTGCATAAAAAGCTACAAGAGCGTAGAAGGTTTGGAAGCGAGACGCTACATGAATACTTTTTGCATATGGAAAAGATTGCTGCGATGGGAAACGTGGAAGAGGAGGTGCTGATAGGAAACAAATACAAATGCTTAATGCTGCGCTGCAAGTGCCTGAGGGAGCCGAAAAAGGAGTTTGAAATTTACGAGCGTTTGAATGTCATCAACTAGCAAAAAGTGTATCAGGAGTAAAAGAAGCATGCACATAACGGAAAGAAAAATCGCGGTTTCAATTGTGGATCTGATGACCAAAGGCTTCAGTTGTAATGAAAAACGAGACATCTTGCAGATTTGTCCTAGCAGAGTGGTAGCCATGCACATAGTTTCTGATCGAAACTGCCTTAAGATGATGAACATAAACAACCGCAGAATGATGTATGTTCTTACCAAAGGAGATGGATCTTGGATCATTAAAGTCAGGCAAATGTGTATAACGTTGTGCCAAGTCGTGGAGAAATTGATCGAAAACAGCCAAAAACAGTTGTTAACAGTTGTTTCGGCATTCCCCTACAGGATTGGCAGAGAAAATCGTTCTAAAATCGTGATCTAACGTAGCAAGTCGTGTCGTCGTAGTCAGAAAGAAGGATAGTGCACTAAGGGTCTGGATGAGGTGCTGAGAAACTGCAGGTAGCAAAGTGGTTCACAATCATGGACTTACAAAACGGATTTTTTCATGTGCCAATCGCAAAGAGAAGTAAGCAGAATAAAGCCTTTGTGACCAGAGAAGGACTGTTTAAGTTCAACAGTGCCCCATTTGGATTCAAAAATTTACCAGCAGTGTTTATAAAACTTGTGAAGCACATTTTTCAAGATCTAATCAATGTGGATTTTATGCAGTTGTACCTGGATGATATTATTATCTACGCCGAGACGCCAGAGGAATGCTTGAAAAAGACCGAAAGAGTTGTTCAGAATGCTGCATGCAGGCACGAATACATTTTCTGGGGCACGTCATCGACGCTGGACGTATTAGACCGGGACTGGAAAAAACAACAGTGTTTTGGAGTCTCAAAAAACATCAGAGAAGCTCAGTCGTTTCCAGGTCTAACGGTACTTTTCAGAATATTTAAACCAGATTACCCCGATAACACACGCCCGCTAACGAACTTATTGAAATAGGATGTCAAGCTTTGGTAAATGAACCTATTTTGCAAATTTACAAGAGTGAAGCGCCAACAGAACTACATAAGGACGATTCGAAACATGGATTCGGAGCTGGAAGCGGTTTGTTCCCTGTTTACTATTGGAGCAAGAAAACATCGAAAGCTAAGTCATATCTATCAAAGCTGCATATCTAGCCTTGAAAAAGTGTCGTCATTATTTGCTGGAAATTAACTTTAAGTAGATAACTTTAGCTTAACATTTGGCTCGACAGCAAATAAGTAGGACCTGCCGAGAGAAGTCTGTTCGTAGTTGCGGTATATGAAGGTTTTTGGTTTGCAAGCGAGAGCACTCAGCTAGAAATCGAATGAAGCACCTGGATTTTTTAAGTCGATTCCCTCAAGACAGTATGTGTGTGGCAACAGAACTGTCTGTTCATGGCGAATTTATCTATGTGATCGTGGAGATCCTTAAAATGCGGACGATCAAGACTTCAAGCTGAAAGGAGGTTTGTTGTATAAAGAAGTCGACGGGAACGAGATGCTTGTGGTGCCCAAGCTTATGGAGCGCGAAGGTATTCAAAACGCACATGAAGTGGGATATTTATCTGTTCCAAAGAAGATTTTAAGTTGCTCTTATTTTTTTAATCTTCTCTTTGGAAGACTCATAAGAGGTATGTCAAATATATAATATTTTACTTAACTAACAGTCATGGTGACTGATACAGGGTTAGACGGCCCTAAAAATCGATTGCTGGGTTGCGAGGTCGTTGCGCCGTAGGCGGGATTTGCTAGAAACCCGAGTCAGTCCCCGAGCGAGGTGATTTGGGTGCGAAGACAGTTTTTCTTTGTAGGACTCTTTTTGCTTCTGAATTTCGTCTTTCACTGCGAGGATGCCCAGATCCCGGTGGATGTTTTCGTTGCGAACATACCAAGGTGCCCCAGTGATAGTTCTCAAGATTTTTGATTGTGCGCGCTGTATGATGTCTATATTTCTGCTGCTCACGTTCACCACAGCTGGTTTGTTTCCAGATCCAGATTGTTTTTAGGACTGAATTATAGAATAGTGGCTTGTAGTCCAGGCACAGTGGCGATCGTGATTTATGATCCAGTGGAGGCTGCTAGCTTTCAGTTTTAGGTCCACCTTCTTGCATTCGATATGCTTACGCCAGGTTAGCCGTCTATCAAGATGGACGCCAAGGTATGTTACTTCGTTAGCTTGAGGGATCTGCATACCGTTTATTGAAAGCAGAGGGCATGTTTGTTTATTAAGAGTAAACGTTACATGTTTACACTTTTGTTCATTTATTTTAAAGCGCCCATCGGACAGCCACCTTTCCACTACTATAAGATGACTAGCCAGTTAGTTTGTTGCTTGCGTTGGGCATCTGGAGTGACTAAGGATAGCGGTATCGTCGGCGAAGGTCGACGTTGTTAGTTGTGCGTTCGTAGGAATATCCGCAGTATACAAAACATATAGACACGGGCCGAATGCGCTTCCTTGTGGAACTCCAGCTTCGATGATGTTGTCGCCAAAAGTAGCTGTGTTGCATCTCACGGAGAATAACCTATTGTAGAGGTATGATTCCAGTAGCTTGTGGGTTTATGTTGGCAAATAAGTTTTAATTTTGTGTATGAGTCCATTAAGCCAAACTCGGTCGAAAGCTTGATATACGTCGAGAAAAATAGCGCTACAGTATTCTCGCTGTTCGAAGGCTGAGCGTATTTCGGATGTAATTCTGTTCAATTGCTCGATGTTTCCGTGGTTACTTCGAAAGCCAAAACGGTGTGCCGGGATAATTTTGCAAGCTTTCACATGTGGTATTATGCGAGCTAGCAAACATTTTTCAAACAATTTATACAAAAAAGATAGAAGGCTTATTGGTCTGTACGATAACGGAGTTGTGCATTTCTCTATAGTGCATTTTAGAAGTTCGATCAGCATCTTTGGCGTCAGTGGGTCACCACCGGGAGCCTTTGTTGGTTTTAACCCTCTTATGACTTTTTCGAAGGGGTAGTTGGTGCAGTTCGATTGGGGCGCTAAGATTTGGGTGGGTGGTGTTTTTTTTGTTTGTTGGTGAAAGATTCTGGATGTACCTCAGCTGTGCATTTTCTTCCTGTTGGTGAACAGCCTGATTGAGTGATCGTGTTGCTTCCTTATGGCGTTGCTTTGAAGCTGGTGATCTCAAGCGCACGAGCTGTTCGATTTGCTGACTAGATTTGTGGTATTTGTTTCGGTCTACTTCCTTCCCTTGAGGAGTAGAGATTTTAGCTGCCGCAACGAGTACTTCTTCCAGGGCGCTCTTAGTGTAGTCGATGTCCAATTCCGTGTTAAACTCCGGGGCGAGTTGTATGTGGGCATTCACATACTTTTTGTATTTAAGCCAGTTCATTTTTGACGACGTGAGGCTGAGGGGGTGTTCGGTTATTTCTGGGCTTTGAAGAAGCGTTTAATGAACAGGCGAGTGCTTTGGCACTTTTGGCATTTCTTCGCGGTACTGTCCTTGTTTGTAGTGCAGTAGGTAGAGTTGTGGGTGTCCCCGCAGACTACACAGACAGCCCGAAGTGTATAGTATGAGCTAGTGTGTCCTTACTCTTGGCAGTTAGTGCATGGCACTGGACTTGGCGGCGAAGTGCTTTTCATTAAGGGCGCTTTTTATTTCCGCGGCGGTAACATCGGGTTCGATTCTCTTTACTAACACTTTTATGCCCTTGCTGCTTTTCAGCTGGTGCGTGTAATAGTTTTTCTGAGCATCGTCCAGATATTTGGACATGATACGGAAGTGCTCTTCACTCTTGGTTTGCACCTTTGTTTCGTTTATGTTTCCTTTGATAAGCGGGACAACATGAATGTTGTCACCGTTCCCGATCAACGCCGCAATTTGGTTGACCAGGGCACTCGAGTTTTTCTCCCTGATATAGATTGGAGGGGCCTTGGGTTTTTTTGCGGTGTCTGGCGCTGGTTGGTTTTCGTCAACCTCCGCCAGTAGGGCAAATGTGTTACTACTGGATCTGCCTGGTCCTTCTCGATCTTTTGGACGCGGTTAATTTTTCTTTTATTGCCTGCCGGATTACTCTGCGGGATGAGCTTGCGCTTAAATTGGATGTAGCGATCCATTCCAGTATGTGTGGCCGCTTTGGCACTTTCCGAAGTTGTTGATTTTGTACTCACTGTAATCGTTGATGTCGCGGTATTTTGAGTTTCAGTGGTTGTCGCTGTGGTTGCAGAAATTGTACCACTGCTTGTTGGTTGTGGGAAATTTGGTTCCGCCATTGGAGGGGGGGTTTTACACTGCGAACTCCATGACGCAGGATTCGGAGTGAGCAGAGCGGGTGAGCAAGACCTTCTTTTGGCTTAAATTGGGTTACCCCAGATTTTTTGATTGCAATTATTATGTTGCACTTTTCGGTAGTTCGAGGGCGACCCATGAATAGGGCGACCCAAAGAAGATTTACCAGCAGATTTTTATTCCCCATCTGGAGCAGAAGGTGATTAATTTGATATAAAACTGCATTAAATGTCTCATTTTCAGTAAGAAGCTGGGAAAATAAAATAGTCTGTTTAACTGTATTGAGAAGGGCGACGCGCCGCTGCGAACACTGCACAAAGATCATTTGGGCCCGATGGACGCGTCAATGAAGCAGTAAAAATACATCCTAGCAATGGTTGACGCATTCTCCAACTTTGAATGGCAACTGGACACGAGGAAGTCATCCGGAAGCTGAGCGAGTGGTCCAAGGTGTTTGATAGAGGAACAACGTTCACGTAAGATACGTTCGGCGAGTTTCTAAACAAGATCAAAGTGGATCTTGTACGAAATTGTGCCACAGGAATTGCAAGGGGGCACAGACAAGTCGACCGCGCCAATTGGCTGCGGCTATTTAGACAATAATTTCAAAGCTAATTTCAAAGCAGGAGAACCTGCAAAGTGGTACCAAAATGTATCTCAGGTGTAGGAGGCGATGAATATGCTCGTGCATGCATCTATAGAAGTATCTCCTTTTGTAATAACGTTTGAAACAAAAATGCACAGTCGTTCTGAAGATCGTATGTTGGAACTGTAAGACAGGCAGTAGAAAACCCGGTTCAAAATTAGGGAGATACGACGTAAGAAAAGCTGCAGATGCTGAATGTCCTAATGCCACAGTTACGATAATATGAATGTACAAGAGATATGTACAAGAAAACGAAAAAATGTTGCCAGATGATGATCAGGATGGCCGAATGTAAAGTAGTAACACCCGGTTCGAATGCACCCCTTCGTGGATGAGCTGTGAAGCAAGTTGGCCAAAGAAGTCGTAAAAGAAAAGTAGTCGAAAACGTCCGAGTCTGTCGCGTCAAAGAACAGAACTATTAAGTTAAAATAAGCTGAAAACACACCTTTGTCAGGTATAAAATTTATAATTTAAAAATAACCGGGCAATATTTCCATTCTCAGTCACAAATATGCTAATAGAAAAGATTAAGTTTAGCAACCAGAATGTTTATTGAGAGGCGTTTTTCCCACTTCGTACTTCCCACGAAGAAAAATGAATTTCGTAGCTTATAAAAAAACAAAAATGAAAAGTGCTTCCCGCATGAGGTGATGTGATATCATTTCATGCTTTCATGCGCGTGTAAAGGAATTTTCCGAGCAATAAAGACAAACAAATTGTAAGCTTATTTGTCTGTACGATGTCGGAATTGTGTGGTCTTTTTTTGGGATCGGTATCATTATGATAATCGGTTTCAGTTACCAATAGTAATGATCCGATTGAAGAATTTCCAGATGAACCCAAAGGAAAACGGTTTTAAATGATTATGGATAGTAAGTACTCCATGCGACCCTTTTTTTGAGCATTGCTTCCTGATTATTTTATCGATTTTGTTCGGCGAAATGAAATTGACTTTCCCCTTTCTACTGGCTTAAGTTGACTTGGAAATCAAGTTAAGTTGACTTGGCTCACCCTTTTGTGAGCCATGTAGGACTTAGCGGTGATGGCTGGAGCTCCACGATAGCTTCTGTATTATTTTCTCCTTTATAATAATGGAGAAAAGAAGAATTTATAAGCAACCAAAGCTACAGACAGAACTAATAATACAGAGCTCCACGATAGCTTCTGTATTATTTTCTCCTTTATAATAATGGAGAAAAGAAGAATTTATAAGCAACCAAAGCTAAAATGCTCTATTTCATATTTTTAGGAGTTAAAAAAAATGTATATCTATTCATCGCTAGGACAGAAACTTACCCTCTAACATCAAAGTTTCGTAGTTGGGATTTCGTTGGATTAGACTTATCCGCAGAATAAGATGCTAAAATCACTTTTCTCATCGTAATTTTAGCCCTCGCGTCGTCCGTCATTCAAATGTTTTCCAACCACATTGCTGCTGCGCAAAAGCTTGCGATGTTTCCTTAGCAATCTCTGTTATATAGTCTCTTTGTTGTTGTCTTTGTTAGAGTTTGTATACTTGTATGGATACAAAGCTGATACAAAATTCAAGTTAAAAATAAAAAAAATCTAAGAAATATCTATCTATCTAACATACCTAACATTTTTTTGAGCTCACAGCCTTTATGAGAAATGTATTTTTTAATAACACTTTAATTTTTCAGTTTGACTTAAATGAAAATGGTGAGGCAAAGCGAGAAACGAGTGTGCGTGGATTGGGAACAGATATTGCTATTATAAGTAGTATGGTTTTTTTGGCCCAATTTATTTTATCGTTATGCATGGGTACAATAATTACTTCATCTGGAACTACCACGTCTGTTATTTGTACCGCTAGCGTTTTAAGTTTTTGTGGCGCCCTATCTGCTACAAAAATAATGTATTTGGATTTATAAAGAATTAAATATGAATGAACTATTATTATAATAAAAAACGAAACGAAAAAAGAATCATTATTGTATATGTGTTGGAGTAGTCCACTAATGTAAAAAATTCAAACTTAATAAAATAGGATATCAAAGAATGATCAACATCTTATATGCAGCTTTTTATGTGACCATTTATGTATTAATCAAAACGTTGAAATCTAATGTATTGATTTCTGGGGCAATTCTTGGGGTCGCTAGATAGAAAACGAAACTTTACCAACATTTTTAGATTGTAGAAGTTCATTAATTATACGATTGATGCAAATGAAAGCGCTGAAATGAATTCTAACCACTCATTCCAAATGAAGCCGGTATGTTAAAACAAGCTAATTTACTAATTACTATTATAATTTACTATTAAAACGAAAAGAAAATAAATACAATTAAGTAAGTAATTAAGTAATTAAGTAAGCACATGTATGTAATTTATGCTCTTATAAAAGATCAAGAGGTTCGTTACTTAGTGCGCGTACCCGTGCTACTCAAAATATTCTCAGCGTGCTGCTCCCGTCAAAAGAACCACCAGCGGGATCCCAACTAGCCTCATAGTGCTGCTCCCGTCAAAAATGTTCTTAATTCTTTATTACAGACCCTCTGTGTCTGTAATACGGTCTTTGCCATTATCGCTTTCTGAGGACTTACACCTAAGGGAACATATACTGTTGGTTTCTGTGTTAATCAATGTTCCTAAAATACTTTGTGATTCAGCCTCGTACCAAATATTTTAGAAAATGTTACCCTTCGGATTTCTTTCATCTTGTAACTTTATCGAAGTTGCTACGTATTTTTTTCATAAAGAAATTCATAACGAGTTGAAGAAGTTTGTCCCGCGATGATCATCAATGGAACCACCTTGGTTAAATAAAGACATTTCTCGTCTCAAGAACAGGACGCAAAGTTTCTTAAGTCAGGATCTTTATTTCATAAGTCAAAATTTGTTTATCTTCGTAACGAGTTTATCATTCTTAATAATTAACTTTATAAACGTTATATCGCGAATTGGAAAGGTATACTTTCGTAATTATCCATGCTCCTTCAATTCGTTTGTCAATATGAAACCGAAATCTAGTTCTCTCTCTTTACCTCTTTCCCTAACTTATAAAATATTCCCTATTCTTCTGAGCTAGGTATTGCTAGGTAATAGATAGAATAGATTTATATATTGTATATATATATATTGAGATTTGGTTTGAATTGATATATATGATTTGGAATTGAATGATGAATTAAAATCCACTATTTGTTCTTGCGGAAGCGCAAGAAAAGCTCATTTTCGCTTTTGAGAAAATTCGCCTCGTTTCGCCGCAATAGATAATATAGGTTAAAGTTTGAATACGAGAATTTAGCAAATTATTAAGTGGAATAGAGTGCAGGCATTTCTTTTGTCTTCGCTTTCGATTTTTTTATAATTCTTTATAGCCACAAATTTTTTAAATCGCGAGATAAACTAATCGCAATAACTTTTTCGTCCGATTCATATGATCTTAATTCAACATATCCCTATAAAATATTTATTTGTCTAAATCCCTATAAAATATTTATTTGTCTAAATTTTCCCCTCTTGATGTATCTCAGGCTTCCTCAACATTTATAATTTTCTGCTGGATATCTCATTGTCTGCTGGTCTTGATAAATTCGCAAGCTGTATTCTTAGCTAGTACCCCGATATTCTATGCTATCCTCTTAATATCCTTTTAAATTATCCTAGGACCTTTCATGCCTTCTCATGTGATGGAATAAATCATTTATTATTCCGCTTTATACTAAGCTAAGAAAGGTTTCAAAGCACTTAATAAAAAATTACCGCGGAACTGTTAAGATATGTGCGATTACCAAGCTGCTAGAGAAACTTGTAACATCGCAACATTTTTGCAAAAGCATTACTTCCACCCCACACCATGGTTTTGTCCAACATCGCTCTGCTACAACTATTCTTTTTGAATTCTCTTCGATCGTCCACAGGGGTTTTCTCAGCCGCATAAGATTGTAAAATAAAAACATATAAAATAATTTGTTATTTATATTTTTTATTGTAACATTCAAAATATTTAGTATCTGTTTCTTAGATTTATCAAAATAATGAATTTATTCGTTTAAAGTACTTCAAAAGTTTTATTTCAATCGGTTCTAAAGTTCTAAATCTTATTCTTCTTCATCACCATATTATTCTTCTAAAGAGATACTTATTCGTTTATAAAATTTCGTGATATGTCATTTAACAAATCGTAAGCTTTTGTTTTTAGTATGTTTGTAACCTAAATGTACATATAAAAATGCAGAAGTATGTATAAAAACTACATATATTTATATATGTACCCACGATTCACAAAAGTAAACAAGAATGTCAAAGTTTTGATTGGTTAGTAAATTTTTAATGTATATGGTGTTTCTCATTAACACCTTAAAAATATGTGAAGTGAAGTGTGAGTTCTGGGTGGAGCCAAGAAGTTAATTATTCGTACCGTTCAAGCCATTTTACTGGGAGAAATCGTGATATATGTTCATAGAAGATTATATAATTTTTGACTTGGTTTTAATATCAAATTAAAAATGATTCGGCAGTGCAGCGAAAGCAATCTTTGTTCAAGTTTTATAAAACACAATTCAAAATCTTTAATTTCCTACACAACCCAAAAATCCACAAATCTTAAAACTCTTGATGTGCCGGAAGTAGGAAAATTTGGAGCATTTAGTATAGATAACATTCTAAGAAATTCAAAATCCAATATGAAGCTAAATGATCAGAATAAAGAGCATGCAACGGCTATACAAAAAGATTTAAGTAAGTATTCATTATAAAAAAATAAATTTTAATAATTCGGCAGAGCACTAGATGTCGGAAGTTACTATCTTCTGTATTTTTTGTAAATGCGTTTCCCGACTATATTTTATTATACCCGGAACTCATTATTTTCTCCCATGTGCCTCCAAATGTACTTCACACAAATGTGCCTAAATAAATTTCAAAAATTTTAATATTATTATACCCTTGCAGAGGGTATTATAGTTTTTGTCAAAAGTGTGCAACGCAGTGAAGGAGACATCTCCGACCCTATAAAGTATATATATTCTTGATCAGGATCACCTCCTGAGTCGATATGACTCAGATATGATCCGTCTGTCTGTTTCTAAGCAAACTAAGCGAGTTCAAACTTTGCACACATCCTTCTTTCCTTTGCAGGCAGCATATAAGTCGGAACAGCCGGGATCGGTCGACTATATCCTATAGCTGCCATATAACTGATTGATCGGAAATGCCATTACTTTGGTGTTTTTTAAGTTAGAGGGTTGGGACTTTACACACATGTTTGATATAGCTGCCATATAACTGATTGATCGGAAATGCCATAACTTCGTTGTTTTTTAAGATAGAGGGTTGGGACACATTTCCACACATGTTGTATTTGACCAAAATATCTTATGTAAAAAATTTCATAAGGATCGGCCGACTATGTCTTATAGCTATCATACAACGATCGGAATTGGCATAACTTTGGTGTTTTTTAAGTTAGAAAGATGGGACTTGGTACAGATTCTATTTTGGACAAAATAATATGATTTGCCAAATTTCATAAGGATCGGCCGACTATATACGATCCGCTATGTATCTAATAATATAAGATGCGTGGCCCCACCTAGCGGACTGCGACTCAACTGCAAGGGTATATCAACTTCGGCTCCATCCGAAGTTAGCTTTCCTATTTTGTTCAACAAGTTTGAGGCTGTTTCCGACATTTTAGAAAATCGATTCGATGGTGAAATTCTCATAAGGATCGGCCAACTATAGAGATCCGATATATATATATAATAATATAAGCTGCTACCTAACTGAAAGGGTAAATCAACTTCAACTCCTCTTATTTTAATACACTTTATATTTATTTAGAAAACACTGATTTTCGCTCTGTGTAACTCTTTAGATGATTGTTTTTTATATTAAACAAATATTCCAATGTTTATAAATCATGTCAGCGTCACTTATGTTTAACTATGAAGGTATTACAATTAATTTTTTTAATTTTAGTACGAATTTTTTTTAAAGATTGAATTATTGTAATAACGAATGAAATAACAATATTGTTAATTGC
Organism: Drosophila pandora; assembly: GCA_021223865.1. Taxonomy (NCBI): domain Eukaryota; kingdom Metazoa; phylum Arthropoda; class Insecta; order Diptera; family Drosophilidae; genus Drosophila; species Drosophila pandora. Next base: position 1,649,271 of record JAJJHT010010398.1, read on the forward strand.
AATCCGGCTTTGCAATCTATTTGAAAAATAGAGCTTTAATAGGACGCATTATTATAAAAACACTTTTAGTGTCAGAGAATCGGTGGCAGTCCTCTTCAACAAATGTCCTTGGTATACGAGGCACCTATGAAATTTAAAGAAGAATGAAATTTACTTCAATCAGGATCCAAGGCAGTTTAAAAACTTTTTAAACACTAAGCGCTAAAATTTGTATTTTCCTCCGGCAATTTTCCAGCAATTGCCTATCTTCCCGTTGCCCAGTTTTTTCAAACACCCATCTTAAATGGGGTTTATTTTCGGATCTTCTTAAGGTTAAAGCCTTTTATTCCCCATGCCCGATGTAGCAATAGAGTGATATCCGAAGAACTCGATCGATTGCGCAATCGGCTCTAGTCCGACACTCAAGTCGGCTCTAGGCAATATGGTCTAAAGGGATCATGCCCTATTCAACAAAAACTTTGTTCATATCTTTGTTCATATTAACATTTCAGTATTTTGCGGCTGCACAAATCAAGATCGGCCAAATGAAGCTCGGCGGCACATCCGGTAGTTAGTGAACTACGGATTTGTTTTTAAAAATTTGTTCGTGATCTTGACCGTTCAAATTTCTTTCTTCAAAAATACCAAAATTATGTCATTTCCGATCATTCAATTAGATCGTTCAGACTATTGCCATTAAGAGTATTGCTGTATGTTGGCACCTAGTGCCAAGTCCTAATAACCCAGCTCTAATTGATGGCGCCAGAAACAGAAATCACCAATATCAGCGGTACGAATGTCCGACTGACCGGAGCAAGCAAAACCAGAGCAGAAACCCAATACCATGCGATCCTCCATACTAAGGAGGTAGGAACCTCCTTAACCAACCTACTTCGAGTTTGGCTCCTGTGTAAACGGACCACAAATAGGACTCTCTTTATCTAACCTATTTCGAGTGTTGCTCCCGTAAAACGGACCACGAGTAGGACCTGCCGATACGGAATCATCGAAATCCCGGTCCCCCACCTGTACTTGAGGACAACCAACCAGGACTTCAACTATCTCACCTCAACCTCTGCCTGATTACAGCATATTTAAGCCGAGCAGATCCTTGAAGAACCCAGGTAAATTTAGTCACAACTTTTACACGTTCTTTCTACTACCGACTACCGTTATGCCCATGAGTTCAAATTCTACTTAGTGGCATGACGCTATACGGACGAAAACTGTATTTTTACCTGATTATTAGGCCACAATTACAAATAGTTGATAGTTGAAGTCAGCCAGATGGTATTTGACAATGCATTGACTCTTATATTTGTACTGATAACTTCAATTCTCATTATAACATCATTCCGAATGACCTCCGCCTTCAAGCACAACCAACTAATGTCAGGTCTTTCTTCGTTTGCTATATGGACAAACTAATCCAATTTAGAAAATTACATAAGAATCAGTCATATAACATTCTTAAAACTGAAGCAATGAACCAAACCTATCAAATATTTAAATGTATATTTGATTACACAGGCCAACAGCAAAAAATCTTCACGCATAATTTCACCTGCTCCGTAACCTTTAAACTCCCCTGAACCAAAGTCCAGGACAAACATGGGTTCTATCACCCACAGTTTCCGCGGTACACCTAAGAGAAGAAATTGATCAAATTTTACCATATATTGAATTATGTAGGCCGTGTAATGGCGATGACCATCATTGTTTCTAGTACATATTATTTTTGAAAGGTATGTGTACCAACTAAAATTAAAAAATGGTATCTAGCAGTTACCATATCTTTGGAATACTCAACCAAAGTTGAAATCTCAGATTTTCTACATTAATTTTTGTTTTGGACTTTGGTTCAGGGGAGCCTGAAGGATATGGAGCAGGTAAAATTATGCGTGGAGGAAAAAAAAGTTGGAAATTTTCGGCCAGTGTTATTAATAAAGTTGATCTCGAACAAAAATATTACAAGGTTCGTTACTCAGTGCCATAAACGTGGCACTTTACACCACTACCACCATGTACTCGGATAATCTTAGAATGGTGCTCCCGGCAGAAGGACCACTAGGATCGATTAGCTGATACACAACGAACAAACCTACACACCACTCATCCTGGATCGACGATTAAGACTGATAAGGACTGGAAAAATACCGGCTTTCTATGTCGTAATGAATGTAATGGAGCATAACAATTGCCAACTCCTCCGCCCACAAAAGGGGCTCTGACGATCGAGCTGGATAAATCCCAACATCCGCTTGGAGGAAATGCTTGGCGCATCGATGTATATAGGGTAGTGACCCCGGCAAGAGGAGATGATTACCTGACAAAGCTAGGCATTATAGTGAACAAGCTCCAATCGTGGGTTGCAGAAAAGAATCTCTACGATTCAATAGAGTCTTGTTACTAGGCTAAAGAACATTCATCTGGTTGGAACTGACGCACGACCAGGTCGTACAGACCGCTAGCAGTTCGATCGGGCAGGCAACAGAAGTGCATTAAAAAAAAGAGCACGAGCGTTCAGATGAAGCCAGCGTGGCGAAAGGGACAAACCTTCCTCGTACCTCCACGTGACCTCGCTGCCTCCGCCATTTCAGGCTCATTCAGGCTAAAGACAAGACGTACAGCAGGATCCTTGGGTCCAAGCGTACACAAGGTGAGGAGCACAACCAACGGCGGGTTGTTACTGAAACTGACCAGGACAAGTGAAAGTTCAATGAAGGCTCTAAAAGGCTGAATCGAGAATCGTTAAATTTACAGTTAAAAGCCCTGACAGGACAATCACAGCAGTGAGCACAGTGAAGGACAAAAGTGGATGCTGTCTTTGCTGCGCTATTGCTTTAGCTGAACTTGAATTGCATTGGAGTACAGAATGTACTAGCGCAGACCATGCGGAAGAAAAAAGCGGACGTAGCTCTCCTCAGCATACTTCACAGGGTAGGCTTTGATAACCGCTGGTTATTGGATAATCTAGAGCTGCGGCAAAAAATTCTAACATACGCCAGTCCCCTGTTAGCAGCTGGCGCATAAACAATGTCTTCACTGCTAGCAACATCGAGATTTCTTGCTCAACCGGGAGGCAGCAAGAACGACCTTGGAAACCAAATCCACAAGGTTAAAGACCAAACACTCTCCTGGTGGGGAGTTTCACGGAGGCATCGTGCGGAGGCATCGTGGTGGAGCAATGACACTGACTTCAACCGCTCAAAATACGTAAAGGCAAGGAGACCCAGCAATAATTTTGAAGAGCGGAACCTTGCCTTTAAGGCTCCGCGCAGAGCACTGAAGCTTGCCATCCGTGATAACAAGAGGAAATGCTGTCTGGAGCTATGCGACTCGGCGAAGGAAACCCCGTTGGGGTAACGGCCATTTTCTGTTGCCAAAGAGGATCTGCGAAGGTGGCCAGTCACCCACGGATCCGGATACGCTGATGAACATCTTGAAAAGCTATTCCTAGCCGAAAGCCAAATCTTCAGGCAGAATATTTCCCTAGCAGACAAACAGCCAGATTCGCATGACTAAAAGACTGCTTTTAAACATTGACAACGGCACGAAGGCCTATGGTAACATGGCGGGTGTGCCACAAGGATCTGTCCTAGAATCATTGCTTTGGAACGTCATATACGAGGGGATCCTAATGTGGTACCTCTTAGAAGTGACGTCATTGGCTATGTAGATGCAGTGGTGGGTGTAGCCACCACATTTTTGATTTTGGTCGCTTTTTGATTTTTACAGTTGTTTCGACTGCGACTTCTGCATTTTTCAGAAGCAGAAGCAAATTAAATGAAACTGACATTAGTTTGTTAACCTGTGTTCGCCACTGTCGGATTCAGCTCACTAACGATCCAAAGCAGTTTTATAACTTTTTAAATACTAAGGGATAAAGATAAACACGTATCTTTTTCTTTTACAAAATTTACTACCAACAAACCGTATATTCTTTCCATCTCTTTCTGAAAATAGTTTTTTATTGGATTTTCAAAAGGTTAAACCAGTCTATCGTCAGGCCCCGGTGGAGTACCAGACTGTGTGCTAAAATACTCTGGGCAACCCTCAACAAAAACTTTTCAAATTATCTTTGAAATCTTCGATTTTCCCCCTTAAGTGGAAGAAATCTTTCATAATTACTCTGCATAAAAAAGGTGTAATATTTTTATCGAAGGTTCTCCATGTAGTTGTAGTTTGTTTCTGTATGTAGATGCGTTCCCAATTTATTTGTAAAAGATGGCTGAGGTTTAGTTTAATCTTTATTTATTTTAGATTCAGATTATGTTCGTAGCAGCTGTTGTTGCCGCTCCGAGCTCATGAGAGTTCCTGATCTTAACAATTTACTTAGGAGTTAAAGGAGGTCTAAGTTAAAGGAGGCTGCCCAAAGCGGCAGCGGAGAGACGGTTATGTATTCTTAAATATTTATATATAAATATATATTTATGTTATGTATATATGTTCCCTTAGACGGAGGTATGTGGACATGCATAAGGTCCACTCGTGTTACGTATATGCGGACATATGCACTTCTCGGCGTACAGCAAAGGCACAGCGGGCGATTCATATTTCGGTGCACTTAGGTTTATGACCGAAACCTTGGATAACGTAAACACTGCGACAAAGTGTTACAGTGTGTACCCTTTAAGTACTCTTGGAACAGTGGGTGGTCGATATATATATATAAGATATTAATTGTGCATATATGTGCATATTACAAAGGGGAAAAATCTGATGCTGCCAACTACAGAGGCATCTACAAATTGTCAGCGATTCCAAAGTTATTCGAAAAATTAATAACTCCCCATTTGCAGCACGTTTGCTCTTCATTAATTTCTCCATGTAAGCATGGTTTCATTAAACGTCTCTCCACTAACTCTTATTTATTGGGCTTGGCATTCTTTGTCATGCATGGCATCCGAAACTGTTGTTATATACACAGACTTTAGTAAAGCATTTGATTCAGTTAATTGAAATCTGAAAAAAATTAACTCTGATAAATGATCTTGTTGTCGTTTTAGACGTAAAACTGTAATTTCCCGACTATATTTCATGTGTCTGGTGGCTCCAATTTGGGGTTCATCAAGACTGAACAGAAACCGTGCAAAAGAACTTCTTATTATTTGGTCTTAGAAAACTGAACTGGGATGCAAATCTTCACCTTCCTTTGAATCATAGTAGACTCTTAAACTTACTTAAACTTCTTAATAAACTTTCCCTCCTTAACAAATTGTAGAACAATGCTGGGTGTCATTTTTCTAGACAGCCTTATTAATGGTGATGTAGATAGCTAGCATTTACTAAGATGCTTACAGCTCAACGTTTCGAATTGAAGGACTAAAAAACTTTAATCCTCTATTCCTAAGTCATTGTAGTTCGACATATCCACAGCATGATCTTCTATAGATCGCAATATTTCACTTTCCTACCTTTTAAATATGATAAACATCCATTTTAAATTAACAAAACAGCAGAGCAGCTCATATAATAAGCTCGAGCCGATCAAAAGATCTATCGTTTGAGGCAGATACAACCTATTATCCGCTTGGCTCAAACTCCTTGCAACGTTCCAACAGAGGGTGTGTGAGCCTTAGTGTCACCATCACTGTTTACTGTGTATGTATATATGACTGCAGACAGAGGCTTACCGAAAGTCCAGAAAGGGGATCCCAGAAAAGTAACAGAATACGGTGCACATACTGCAATTCGAGAATTTGCAGACTCGTGATAAGTGCCATCCATTTAAACTGATGAAGCTAGGACATAAGTGGATCATGACTCATCGCCACATGCATAGAGCGGAGAGCACCACAGTAACAACAAATGACGATCTTGCGTGATTACCGGAACTTCCCCCAGGTGGACGACGCGCCTGGGACCATCGTGAAATTCATACTGCCCAAAATCCGACACCGTTGTTCCAAGAAACTGGTCGTTAACTCCCACGTTGGAATGCACTCCATCCCCTGCTCCTCCTGCAGTTCCATTTAGCCTGCGTGGGCGGTCCAGCTTCTACAGTGAAAGTACAATGTGAAAGTTTTTTCACACACCTTTAACCTCATAGCCGGAAAACGAATGATTATTCTGCTCACTATAATATCAGGGTCACCAATATTAGGGCCACTAATGTTAAAAATTGTATTCTAACAAAAAGTCCGAGGTTTTAAATATCTTGTGTTTATTTACATCTAATCTATTAAAAGCGATAAATCGATCAGTATTTGGACGGCGAGAATAATAATAAACGACATAAGTATCATAAGTGAGTTTTAAAGTTGCCCCTTTGAGTTTTAAAATTTGACTTTTTGAATTTTTTTTCATAATATATTAATAAAGTCATTTGCCCATCAATGGGCATCTTTTAGAACTTTCAAAAAACTTTTTGGTTTTTGAAATGTTTAACTTCTTTGTTTTGGCTATTTTTTAAACTGGTAAAAAAAAAAATAGAAAACAAGTAAGGAAAGCTTACTTCGGGCGGAGCCGAAGTTGATATACCCTTGCAGTTAAGGTTGTGCCATTTCCGATCGTTCAGTTATTTGGCGGCTATCGGAAATAGTCGGCCAATCCTTTTGAAATTGGGGCCGACTATTGGAGCGATTCGACAAATTCCTCACGGCCAATTGAATTCATTGAGATCATCTCGCTGACACAGATTGAGATCATTTTTTTTCGCGCGGTTCCCACTGCATACGTACAGCCCACCTCCCGTCCAATCGACCGAGGAACGCTGCCGCGTAACGTACGGCGCGAATCGCGGGAATAGATCCGAGATAGTTTAAGAGAATAGTAGGGGAAAGATATCACGAGGGAGAGTGTTGCACAGATAAGGCGGTTAATATAAGGGATTTAAGATTGTTAGTGGAGCAAAGTGATAAGATGTGGAAGAGACCATTGTGTCCGTACATAATACCCTGATCGTGTTGGGTATATGTCGAACTACAATGGATGAGGAGTAGAGGACGAAAGTTTCTAGTCTTTCTACCAGTAACGTTAAAATTTACGCGTGTTAGTAAATAAGATTATATAGAAACATGACACCCAGCATCGTTCTACGGTTTGTTAATGATGGTAAGTTGATTAGTAAATGTCTACTACAATAAGAGGGGAGGTAAAGATTTGCATCCCAATTAAGTCCCCTAAGAGCGAAAGTAAGGAAAATTTTTGTACAGATTCTATGTGATTTAGGTGTACTCCGTATTGAGGACTTCAGACACACGATCCATACTCAAGAATCGGACAGACCAATGAGGTATATAACGTTTTTGTTATGTACGGGTCATTAAATTCTTTCGACCATTTTTTAATAGAACCAAGCACACCCATAGCCTTATTTACCATATATGGTCGGTAAATTTAACATCTAAAGCGAGGTAACATCTTTAATTGAGATAAGGTTAGGTTACCATATTTAATAATATAAGTATCTGTTGTGTTTGCATATGATATAGTGGAGTTCATTTTTGATCCGTCCGTAAATATGAATTTGTGTTTTTTATGGCTGCCTTTGGTATGTTCCTATGGCTGGTATTTCTGTAGTTTAACTGGTTCGTAGGGTAGGTTTAATGCTTGACAAAGATTTATTGTGCGGTCTATGGTTGATGGGTTCTTGTTTAATTTTTTTTTGTTTGACAAGTTTGCGTATTGGTGTATCTTTGGAAAATATAAGATTTTTTGTGAGTTTGGCTGTTTGAAGGAACCGTTTTTGCTCTAATGCTCTAATAATTTGCTCTAAACAGCAGAGCAGCTCATATAATAAGCTCGAGCCGATCAAAAGATCTATCGTTTGAGGCAGATACAACCTATTATCCGCTTGGCTCAAACTCCTTGCAACGTTCCAACAGAGGGTGTGTGAGCCTTAGTGTCACCATCACTGTTTACTGTGTATGTATATATGACTGCAGACAGAGGCTTACCGAAAGTCCAGAAAGGGGATCCCAGAAATGTAACAGAATACGGTGCACATACTGCAATTCGAGAATTTGCAGACTCGTGATAAGTGCCATCCATTTAAACTGATGAAGCTAGGACATAAGTGGATCATGACTCATCGCCACATGCATAGAGCGGAGAGCACCACAGTAACAACAAATGACGATCTTGCGTGATTACCGGAACTTCCCCCAGGTGGACGACGCGCCTGGGACCATCGTGAAATTCATACTGCCCAAAATCCGACACCGTTGTTCCAAGAAACTGGTCGTTAACTCCCACGTTGGAATGCACTCCATCCCCTGCTCCTCCTGCAGTTCCATTTAGCCTGCGTGGGCGGTCCAGCTTCTACAGTGAAAGTACAATGTGAAAGTTTTTTCACACACCTTTAACCTCATAGCCGGAAAACGAATGATTATTCTGCTCACTATAATATCAGGGTCACCAATATTAGGGCCACTAATGTTAAAAATTGTATTCTAACAAAAAGTCCGAGGTTTTAAATATCTTGTGTTTATTTACATCTAATCTATTAAAAGCGATAAATCGATCAGTATTTGGACGGCGAGAATAATAATAAACGACATAAGTATCATAAGTGAGTTTTAAAGTTGCCCCTTTGAGTTTTAAAATTTGACTTTTTGAATTTTTTTTCATAATATATTAATAAAGTCATTTGCCCATCAATGGGCATCTTTTAGAACTTTCAAAAAACTTTTTGGTTTTTGAAATGTTTAACTTCTTTGTTTTGGCTATTTTTTAAACTGGTAAAAAAAAAATAGATAACAAGTAAGGAAAGCTTACTTCGGGCGGAGCCGAAGTTGATATACCCTTGCAGTTAAGGTTGTGCCATTTCGTTCAGTTATATGGCGGCTATCGGAAATAGTCGGCCAATCCTTTTGAAATTGGGGCCGACTATTGGAGCGATTCGACAAATTCCTCACGGCCAATTGAATTCATTGAGATCATCTCGCTGACACAGATTGAGATCATTTTTTTTCGCGCGGTTCCCACTGCATACGTACAGCCCACCTCCCGTCCAATCGACCGAGGAACGCTGCCGCGTAACGTACGGCGCGAATCGCGGGAATAGATCCGAGATAGTTTAAGAGAATAGTAGGGGAAAGATATCACGAGGGAGAGTGTTGCACAGATAAGGCGGTTAATATAAGGGATTTAAGATTGTTAGTGGAGCAAAGTGATAAGATGTGGAAGAGACCATTGTGTCCGTACATAATACCCTGATCGTGTTGGGTATATGTCGAACTACAATGGATGAGGAGTAGAGGACGAAAGTTTCTAGTCTTTCTACCAGTAACGTTAAAATTTACGCGTGTTAGTAAATAAGATTATATAGAAACATGACACCCAGCATCGTTCTACGGTTTGTTAATGATGGTAAGTTGATTAGTAAATGTCTACTACGATAAGAGGGGAGGTAAAGATTTGCATCCCAATTAAGTCCCCTAAGAGCGAAAGTAAGGAAAATTTTTGTACAGATTCTATGTGATTTCGGTGTACTCCGTATTGAGGACTTCAGACACACGATCCATACTCAAGAATCGGACAGACCAATGAGGTATATAACGTTTTTGTTATGTACGGGTCATTAAATTCTTTCGACCATTTTTTAATAGAACCAAGCACACCCATAGCCTTATTTACCATATATGGTCGGTAAATTTAACATCTAAAGCGAGGTAACATCTTTAATTGAGATAAGGTTAGGTTACCATATTTAATAATATAAGTATCTGTTGTGTTTGCATATGATATAGTGGAGTTCATTTTTGATCCGTCCGTAAATATGAATTTGTGTTTTTTATGGCTGTCTTTGGTATGTTCCTATGGCTGGTATTTCTGTAGTTTAACTGGTTCGTAGGGTAGGTTTAATGCTTGACAAAGATTTATTGTGCGGTCTATGGTTGATGGGTTCTTGTTTAATTTTTTTTTGTTTGACAAGTTTGCGTATTGGTGTATCTTTGGAAAATATAAGATTTTTTGTGAGTTTGGCTGTTTGAAGGACCCGTTTTTGCTCTAATGGGAGGATGTTGGCTTCGGAGCCTATCCGTATAGAAACAGGCCATATTCCATTTTTGCTATGACTGTTGCTTTCGCGACGTGGAGTAGTGTTTGTGTTTTACAATTGAATTTGAGGTTGGAGAGGCATTTTATGATATTCAATTTTTGGTGTAGTGATGGAAGGAGTGATTTTATGGGTGTTTTATGGGTCCCATTTGTATTTACTTTTTATGGTTATCCCTAAGATTTTGAGTTCTGTTATTTGTTGTATTGGTGTATTGCTACAGCTTATGGTGCTAGTGCAATTGTGTTTTTGGCAAATATGGGGATGTTGGCCTTTATCTAAGAAGAGAGATGCCCCTGAGTATGAGCACCAGCTGCTTATGTCATGTAATAAGTTGTCTAGGTTGAAATTAAGGTTTTTGTTGTTTCTGAAATTTATAATGAAGAAAAAATTATCGGCGTATGCGTTAAATTCAATTTCTCTGTGTAAAGATATTATGTTTCAGAGTTTATTGTATGCGATGAGAATAGGATTACCGATATAGGTGATCCTTGTGGGATACCGTTGGATAATGGAAGTGAGTTTGACATGTGCTCACCGACTCTGACAATTATTTTATGTTTGAGCATGAAATTTATGACATAATTGATTATTTTTACGCCAGTTTTTAATTATAGAGTTGATCAATTATAGTTATAGTGTGCCCACCTACTCGATCAAAGGCTCTTGAAAAGTCAAGAGTGACGAGGGAGGTGTGCCTCTTCCACAACGTTATGAGATGTCTACGTATAGGAGACTATCCGAAGTCGATTTGCCTTTTTTAAGGCCGAAATGGTTTGTATTTAAGAGATTGTTGTGGGTCACATACAACTATAGTCTCTTCGCTATGATTTTGTCTAGTGTTTTTGCTAGGCAGCAGTTGAGGGAAATACGTCTGTATGAAGAGATGTTTGTTTTGTCAGTTTTTGGTTTAAGTATCGGTATGACTAACTTATTTTGTAGGTTTGAGGTATGTGGCTGTCGAAAATTTGGTTAAAGAGGTTTGTTAATCTGTTTTTTGTGGTAAGGTAGCTATTGCGTATCATTTTGTAAGAAATTCTGTTTAATCCTGGAGTGGATCCTTTAAGTGTTTGTAATGCTGCAATTAATTCAAGGTGAGTTATGTATCCTCGATAGTTTTGGCTGTTGAGGTCGGTGTATAATTGGTTGAGTTGATTTTATATTTGTTATTTCGGAATTCGTCTGAGAAGTTTAGGTCGCTTGAGAGCTCTGAGAAGTGTTGCGAGAAGGAGTTGGCTATTTTGAGAGTATCTGTTGTTGTTGTGTTGTTATTGGGATTATGCAGGGCGTGAATTTGTTTGCTTGGGTTAAGCCCGCAGAAGTGCCTTATGTTGCTCCATATTTTAGATGAAGGAGTTTCTGGTTGTATGGTTGATGTAAAGGAGCTGGAAGTTTTGCTTTTACTTTTTTTAATTTCGAATTTGTGCTTGGCGTTTAAGCGTCTGTAGTTTATAATACTTGTAAGGTTGATGTTGCGATTAAGTGCTTTCCAAGCTAATTTTTTTTTCTTTTTTTAACTGTGCTAGTTTTTTGTTCCACCAGGGAACCGTGTAGAGCTTTGTATTTATTTGGGTTTGTAGGATGGAAATGTTTGCGCTGTGTAATATAATTTTGTTAAGTTGTGCGGCTTTTTTGTTGACGTTTAGTGTAGTGGGGAATATTTCGTTATTTATGTGTGTGAGTCTGGTATTGCTCCCAGTTGGCTTTTTTTAATATAAAAAATGGTTTTGAAAGTTTGTTTACCGTGTTTGGAGGGAATAGAGAGATAACGATCGGGAAATTGTCGCTGCCGTGGAGATCATTAAGTATTTCCCACTTGGGGCAAGTGTTGCTGAGCAGAGTGAAAGGTCGATATGCGTGTATGTGTTGTGTGTTGAGAAATGTGTGGCGGGTTTGTCATTTAGTAAGATTAGCTGTGTGTTGTTAATGAATTGTCGGGAATTAGTTTTTGGGGAAGCCCAGGCAGGGTGCCATCCTTTAAAGTCTCCTAGAATTAGTGATGGTGTTTGGTTATTGAACAAAGTGTCTTCAAGCATTTGGTTTGTGACGGTTCTGTTTGGGGCAATGTATGTTGTCTTTATGAGCATGTTCTTCTTGGATTTTATGTGTATTGCTAGAGCTTCAAGTCCGTTTGGAATGTTTACTATAGAATATTGAATTGACTTGTGTACTAATAGCGCTACGCCGCCAAATCTATTGGTGGCTATGTTTGTTAGTAGTGTATAATTTATTGGAGTTGGTATATGTATTGTATGTGTGTTTCTTGAAGTGTAATGATATTCGAAGAGAATTTTTTTATCAGGATAAGGAGATTATTATAGTTGTTTGTATATCCTTGAATGTTCCATTGAATTAAAATTAGTGACATTCTGGTAGAGTAAGAAGTTTTAAGGTTGAACCTTAAAGAAGGGGAGATCTGTGGCTTTTAAACCGATTCGCTGTCGCTGTTAGTGGCATTTTTGTTTATGTTGGAGGATTTGGCTTTTGATTTAGTTGGTTTGAAGTTAGTACACAGAGGGTTAGACTTATCTTTAGGGAACATTTTTAGTTTAACATCCTTTGTGAGTTGAAATTTGTATGAGGTTGATCTTTTGGTGGGGTTTATGTTGTCCGTTTCCATGGCTTCGGTGTCGACCTGGTCGTGTTAGTCGTGGATTTGGAGAATTTTTTCCGGTGCCGGTGTTGTTTTAATTGGTGCAGATGAAGTTGATGGTGTGTGTTCGTCCGTAGAGCGTTATGCGTCAACTACGTGAAACTTAGCCTCGCGGGAGTAGCGGTAGGTCCCGGAGTCGTAGTCAAAGAGTCTGACTAAATTTACCTGGATTCTACAAGGGACTGCTCGGGTTGACCAGGCGCTTGCTGTGATCAGGCTGGAGTTGAGGTGGGATGCTTGAAGTTCTGGGCTGGTTTTCCTCAAGTACCGGTGGTATGGTGGTTCGGCTGATTCCTTATCGGCCGGTCCTACTGGCGGTCCGGTTCACGGGAGCAACACTCGAAGTAGGTTGGGTAACGCGGGGTCTCCTCGTGGTCCGTTTCACGGGAGCAACACTCGAAGTAGTTCGGTAACGCGGGTTCTACTTGTGGTCCGTTTCACGGGAGCAACACTCGAAGTAGACTGGTATGCCGTGGGATCAACTCGTGGTCCGTTTCACGAGAGCAACACGCTAAGTAGGTTAGGTGACGCGGGGTCTACTTGAGGTCCGTTTACATTGGAGCCACGCGAAGTTAATAGTTTTAGAGAGTCCTACCTTGTGAATCGTTTTACACAGGATCACGTGAAGTTGGCCAATTTTAAGTGCCGAAGTTTCAACACTGAGTAACGAGACGATTGACTCTGATTTCGCAACTGTCTTTATTTCAGAAAAACAACTCTTATATAAGATGCTAAATATACATCATTATATCTAAGAAAGGTCAATGTTATGGACATGCTAAAACTAATGTTAATGCCAGGGTCACCCACCTCTGAATCTGCTGACTCAGATTGTTTGTTCATGTACTGCTTAGCTGGCTGGTTTTTGCTTGCTTCGGTCAGTCGGTCATTCTTCCCGCTGATAATGCTGATTCTGCTTCCGGTGCCGTCGACTAGTGCCGGGTTTAGTAGGTTGGATATTGGTTTATGCTTATTGCTTATTTATTACTATGTGTGCCAATAGGCTAGTGGGTCTGATGCTTGTATATTGTGACCTGCTGTTGCATCTTGATGGGGTAGTAGGGCTTGGCAATAGGTGCCAACATTCTCCCACCGCCACCCCCCCCTCATTGAGGTAATCAATAATAGGGGCTGCTGTTTTGTTTTTTGCACCACTCAACTTCTGGTATTATGGCCGCATCCTTCCTCGCCACGGTACCCCTGCCTCTCTTGGGATGGCGGATCGCGATCTCATTATCGTGCGGAACTGCACCGTTTGGCCGTACTCGTCGTTCGGCTTGGAGCAGTGACGACAACCTTTCTACTGATAGTGGTGCTTCCTCGATGGGTACCATTGATGGAGATGCTTCTTAAGATTACCTTAACTTAATAAACCCTTCTACTAACTATGTGTGTCTTGCTTGCCTTTTACTGAGGAGTCCCTGGATCGTATACTTTAAATCTCTTGTGATGTCTATCCCTTGTCAACATGGCCAGACCGCTTTGTTGTTCGGTCAGCTGGAATTCTTCTCCTTGAATTAATGCCGTCCTCTGGTGATGGGTTGCTGAGGTGTCTTTCCTGGCACTCCGCGTGTACCCTGCCCATGCGGCTATGAGGATTGCTACTCCTAACATTATTACTCCGGAGAATTGATGAACCAGATTTCAGTCTGCCTCGCTGTCCACATCTTCCTGTGCCTGCTTCATCCATGTTTTTAATACCTGCACCTCTGCATGTAGTCAGTCTAGCTGATCCAGCGTTGACTCCAACTGCTCTTCTGTTGTCTTTATCTTTTCCTGCGACGGCCACTCGTGAACATAACTTCCTGACACCCTTACTGTTTCTGATGAGTTAAATTGCGCTCGTCCCAATAATGTAATGGTTGGGCTTTGGATCACACAATCTTGCCTGATTATCAGTTTGCCTACGCCGTCGATGATGATTTTATCCTTTTCGGCCGAGCATACATATGTCATATTATTGGCTTCGTGGTCCCAAAGATCCATGCATTCTGCTCTGTCAATTGAACCCAATAACTGGTCCCCTTGATTGGCTCTGTCTTACATTCCCTTGCATTCCTTGCATTCCCTGATGTATTGATAGTGCTGCCATTGTACACGGGAGTTGATGGGCGTCCGGGCCAAAGAGCGTTTGCTTAAACTCGCATACCTTATTTCCGTTCGTCCCGCTGATACACTATGTACCTATGATACCTATGGTGTTCTTGATTGATCGCGAAGTGGTGTTTCCGATGGTCATCTATTGCTAGATATCTTGTTTCCGTCTTGGTTAACACCAGGCCTTCTCTCGTTATTTGTAGAATTGGCTCCATCCGATACACCGTAAATTTGTCTTCTTCGACTAATGGAACGCTTGTATGGAACGTCAATAAGTCCTCGGTTTCTTGTACCCGAGTAGTCGCCAATCGATATAATTCTTGTGCTGTTTCACTGGTGATGGGTAGTCGTCTTCCTGGTGAAAGGTGTGTTTGTATTTTTGTGATCAGGTGATCAGTGAAAACAGGTTTTACTTCTTCCACCGACACCAATGCAGGGCTTAATTTTCCTTCGTGTGCCCCGATTAGAACATTCAATACAGCATCCTAGACTCGACGAATGTGGCTGGCTTCTGAGACTGCATGCGGAAGATACCGATCAGCCGCATGGCTTCTCACCTTGATTCTGGCCAGACTGGCTTTTAAGTCCTGCATCCTCTTCTGAATTTCGATCGTCGTCCTCCTCATAATGTAGATGGTGGTATTCAGAATTGAAGTCTGGTTCACCACTATTTTATGAGTGATGCTTTATTGGGGTCTTAGTTTGCCAATAATCTCTCCCATCCGTTTGGCATATTGATCATCGAGTGCTCCGAACAGACCATTCGCGATATTTCCAACGATGTTCAGTGCTCCGCGCTTTTGTCGTTGATGATGCATTAACTGATCGGCATCTTGGATATCCGCCACTTCCTGTTGCAACGTTTGTATGATCGTGGAGCACACCTCGTATGCCGTTGACCACCATTGTTTTATAGATTGGATACCTTGTTTGACTGTCTCGATCTCTCGTGCCAATTGACTGAGGTCAAAGAATGTGATGAGTGTCCACTCGGCAGATTTGATTGATATCCTATCGGTGGCTTCTATGATGGTCCCGGTCACGTTGTTGATTGGAGTGATGACAACAGGGTTACTACCCTTCCTTTCTGGTGGTGGGGAGGTAGGCAGAGACAGTCCGGGTATCACCCAGACCAGTATCATTGTTAGGACAAGCATTTTTTTTTTTTAATTTTTTTATTTATTGATTGGTTTCCTCCTTCTTATTGTTGATTGGTAGCACCGCCAGTTGATGTATGGCCCGTGTTATATTGCCGGATGTTGTTCGCATTTCTGCAACTCGGATCTCGCCGTCTTTACCAGGATGGACTGCTACGATGCGTTCGAGGGGCCAGTTCAACGGAGCGATATTGTCTTCCTTTATTATAACCAGATCACCAATCTTTACCGTCTTACAACTTCTTGTCCACTTTGATCGATTCTGTAACTCATGTAGGTACTCGTGGCTCCAGCGTGTCCAGAATTCTTTTCGTAATTGTTCGAGACGCTTCTACCGAGTGAGTAAACCTGTGCGTCGCCTTGATTGGTGAATATCGGGTGATGCCGTTAGAGGTTTTCCAATCAGGAAATGCCCTGGCGTTAATGCCGTAAGATCCCTTGGGCTGGAAGTGTCAGATGTCAACGGGCAAGAATTTAGAATGGCTTCAATATCGATGACTATGATTTCGAGTTCTTCATGAGATAGTGTGGCGGTATATAACGTTCGTTTCAATAAATGCTTTGCTGATTTTACTGCAGCTTCCCACAGGCCTCCGAAATGGGGTGGCTGAGGTGGTATAAATTTGAATTCTATGCTCAGATTTGCTCAGGTCTTGTGTATCATCGCTTGTGCCTTCTCGGCGAAAATTGCTTCCTTTACTTCTGATAATTCGTTGTAGGCTCCAACAAAATGAGTCGCGTTGTCACTATAGATTTTCGATGGTAGTCCTCGTCGTCCGCAAAATCTCTTTTATGCCGCCAGGAAGGCTTGGGTAGTCAAATCTGTTACCACCTCTAGGTGTATTGCCTTGGTTGAAAAACAACAAAATACTGCTAGATACACCTTATGTGGTCGTTTTCCTCGGATTTTATAGTGAGTCCAAAAAGGCCCGCAGTAGTCCACTCCGCAATTCTTGAATGGTCTATGTTGTTGAACTCTATATGCCGGACTCATTATTTAATTCAACAATTTTGGTCCCATTCGGCAACATCTGCATACAACGGCTAACTGTTTTTTAAGCCAGCTCCTTTCCTCTTAATGACACAGAGTTCTAAGCGTGGTAGGGTCTGTTTCATCAGTCAGGCTACTCGTGCCTTTGAACATAGGAATCGTGTGACAATATTGCCTGTGCCACTGCCTCATATGCTGCTTCTGATGCGTCTGCAAATACATGTAGCTTAATGCCTCCGGATGTATCAGCTGGGAGTGCACATCTTGGAATTCTTATTGTTGTCAGGATCTGAACATCATGTCTGAATGCTTACCATTGATGGGTGAGTTCTGAACCCAGTTCCGTGTCCCAATCGATCTTGAGTTCCCATAATTGTTGCATTCTTATCTTTGCCGTTGTTACAACTCGACCAAACAACCCTAGAGGGACAAAGATTTTTGCAAGTTCTGAACACACTTTTAGTGATGACTCCTGTGGCGCTCGTCCTTGAAGCCACTCTCCGGGTCGATCCCAAATAATTCCGAGCGTTTTGACGGTTTGTTCAGTAAAACTGCTGAAATCAAGATTAATTTCTTGATCTTCTTCCGGAATGTCTGCTAGTAATGCTGGGTGGTTTGCGCACCATTTTCTTAGTTTGAATTTTGCTTCTCCCAACATGTTTATTAGTTGATCCCTTTTTCTTAGTGCTTCATCTATGGTGTGACATCCGGTGAGGCAATTATCCGGGTGTCTAACTTCCAAAACTGTTCGAGCAGTCTATCGATTCTTGGTTCCTCCATGGTGGATTACGGGGTCCGTTTCGATGAGTTGTGGGAGACACGAGCCACGAGCAGCAAATTGATCCCTTGTGGCTGATTGAAATTGGGATCTGTCAAATGCAGTTCTGGTGGAATATTTTTCGGCTGCAGAATTGGCTCAGATGGTTGATTCGTCATGAGTTCTGGTAGAACATACGCCACAACTTTTGTTTTGAAGTTTGTTGTTAATGAGAACATATTTAATACTGTTCGGGAGTTCGCTTGTTTTATGCCTCCTATGCCCCTATGTCGGATGGTGCTGATTGCACTCCGAGTTTATCAGCCAGTTCCTGAGAAATTAAATTTACTTGTGATCCGGAATCGAATACAGCGCGGCATTTGTGTCGTGTTTCGGTAGGACCTTGGACTTCCACTTCGGCGGTTGCGAGTAGTACATAAGGTGTTGTAAGTTGGCTGGTTGTGGATGCGCTTGTTCGCGTAGATGTACTATGCAGCATTGAGTGATGATTCCTTTTGCACACATGACATGAGAACCTGGATTTGCATGAGTTGACTGTATGGTATAGGGATAAACAGTTTGTGCAGGCGTTCATCCTTGTTATTCTTTGTGTTCTTTCACTCGGAGTCATGTCCAAAAACTTTTGGCATATACTACATTTTTCAACCGGTGCTTGAGTTGATGAGCAAAACCCATTATTGACCGCTGACTTTTGTAGCGTAACTAGGCTGGTTGCTTGCCGCTCTAGATGGTCAAGCATTTGTTTTAATGATTGTTGGCAAGCTGGGTTTGTGATGGCGAGTTCTACACATGATAGGGAATGGGAATCTAATTTTTCTTCGAGAATGTGTATCAGGATCGGATCCCAACCGAATGTTAATATATTCAGGGCGTGAAGGGCGGTGATTGTTCAAAGCACTGCATCATGTAAGCTACGTAGCTGATCTGCTGATCCATTTGTTTTTGGATGTGCAAATAAGGTTGCAAGTGTTGATTTGATGAGGATTCTTTCATTCTGATATCGTGCCTTTAGTCGCTGCCAGGTATCTTGATAACTGGCGTGTCCTCCAAATTTTGTGGAGATTAAATTCTTGGCCTCTCCAATCACGTGATTCTCCAGGTACTGGAATTTTACCGCATCGCTATACTCCTGATTGTGGACCAGTTCCGTAAAGATGTCGCAGAATCGTGGCCACTTCAAAAAATCTCAGTCAAATTTTGGAATGTCGACTGGTGGTATTACAAATGGAGAGGCCATTGCCTTTGTGAAATACTTATTTTCCGGGCTTAGTGCCAGCTCACGGAGCTTGGCGTCATTCCTTTTAGGGTCCATGAGTGAGTGAACTGTTTTAGTCTCTCCTCGAAGTATCCTTCCTTGAGCTTTCGCTCTGTGGAGTCCTTAGTGAAGTTTCTTATTAGCCTTTGGATGGCTAAGTTGTTTTCAATTTGCTCATCAATGAGTTACAGGGTCTGATTCTGATCCCATGGTTGTGGTGTACGTTTTTTAAGATGAACTGCCGTGTGGCTTGTGTTCAGGGTGTGATCCTATAGCAAAGTATCACGTCGGGGTCACCAAATTTTCGTCCGTAGAGCGTTATGCGGCAACTACGTCAAACTTGAACTCACGGCAATAGCAGTAAGTCCCGGAGTCGTAGTCAAAGAACGAAATAGTCTGACTAAATTTACCTGGATTCTACAAGGGACTGCTCGGGTTGACCAGGCGCTTGCTGTGATCAGGCTGGAGTTGAGGTGGGATGCTTGAAGTCCTGGGCTGGTTTTCCTCAAGTACCGGTGGTATGGTGGTTCGGCTGATTCCTTATCGGCCGGTCCTACTGGCGGTCCGGTTCACGGGAGCAACACTCGAAGTAGGTTGGGTAACGCGGGGTCTCCTCGTGGTCCGTTTCACGGGAGCAACACTCGAAGTAGTTCGGTAACGCGGGTTCTACTTGTGGTCCGTTTCACGGGAGCAACACTCGAAGTAGACTGGTATGCCGTGGGATCAACTCGTGGTCCGTTTCACGAGAGCAACACGCTAAGTAGGTTAGGTGACGCGGGGTCTACTTGAGGTCCGTTTACATTGGAGCCACGCGAAGTTAATAGTTTTAGAGAGTCCTACCTTGTAAATCGTTTTACACAGGATCACGTGAAGTTGGTCAATTTTAAGTGCCGAAGTTTCAACACTGAGTAACGAGACGATTGACTCTGATTTCGCAACTGTCTTTATTTCAGAAAAACAACTCTTATATAAGATGCTAAATATACATCATTAAATCTAAGAAAGGTCAATGTTATGGACGTGCTAAAACTAATGTTAATGCCAGGGTCACCCACCTCTGAATCCGCTGACTCAGATTGTTTGTTTTTACTGCTTTGCACACGTATTTCGGCTTAGCTGGCTGGTTTTTGCTTGCTTCGGTCAGTCGGTCATTCTTCCTGCTGATAATGCTGATTCTGCTTCCGGTGCCGTCGACTAGTGCTGGGTTTAGTAGGTTTGATATTGGTTTATGCTTATTGCTTATTTATTACTAGGTGTGCCAATAGGCTAGTGGGTCTGATGCTTATATATTGTGACCTGCTGATGCATCTTGATTGGGTAGTAGGTCTTGGCAATAGGTGCCAACAGTGTGTTTGCTTGGTTGTGATCGCAGGATGTATATGTAGTTTGTGCATTTGAAGATGTTGATGTGAGCGTATTTGGAGATCGTGTTCTTATTGTGGTTGTGGTGTTTGTAAGTGTGTTTGCATAAGAGTTTCTTGTTTTGTATCCGTGTCGCTCAAAGTATATACCCAGAGCAGTTCTATGATCGACTTTTTTGGTGGTATTTATGGCAGTGAGTTCTTTTTGTTTAAGAAATGTGGGGCATTTGCGGTCCAAAGGGATGTTTTGGGGGTCAATTTCAGAATTGTTTACGCAATTTAGGCATTTTTTGTCGTTTTTGCAGAGTTCTCCTTTGCTAGTGTGTTCTTCATCTGAGCAGTTTAAACATTTTGGTGCTCTTGCATATGGGTGCAAGGTGTCCGAAGCGGAGACACTTTCTGCAACGCAGTGGAAGAGGGATGTAGTTGCGTACGCGAACAGTTTCATTGCCGACTCGCAGTATTTTAGGGAGTTGATGGGTTTCAAATGTAATTATTATAAGTCCGGTTTCTGTAAGGTTGTTGTTGTTGTTGGGGTTGTTGTTGTTGGTGTTGTTTTTGTTGGTGGTGTTGCTGTAGTTCTTGGTGTTGTTGTAGTTGTTGGTGTTGGTGTTATTGATGGTGTTTTGTCTCTTCATTATTTTTTTGACTTCAATTACTTTCTGTGGTTTTAGTTCTCGAAGGATGGTTTCTTCGTCTATGTATCTGTCATTACAGTAGATAACGCCTTTTGAAAAATTAGGTGTCTTGTGTTCGGTAGCTGTTATTTCCATATCTGCGATTTTGGTAAGTTTTAGAAGTTTTATGGCTTGTGTGTTGTTTTTTGTTTTTATCAAAAGACCGCCGTCTCTGATTTTTTTTACGGAATCAACTCTTAATCCGCAGGCAAAGTCCACAGATTTCTCGATGATGAAAGGTGAAACGGTTTTGAATGAGGATTCATTACTTTTAATAACAATAAATTTTGGTTCTCCTAGTTGATACGATCTCAGCTACGAGAAGTTGGGTCGGGGGAAAAGATTTTTTTTGGAAAAAAAAGGGTGCAATCGATTGCCCATCAAATTACCATCAATATTTTTATATGACCACCTCCCGTTTGGAAAATATTCAAAAATGAAAATTTTCCAAAAATTTTAAAATTTTAAGACTATAAATTTTAAGACTTTTTGAATTTTTTTTTATCGAAATAAACCAAAATGACCACCAATGGTCATCTTTTAGAATTTTGAAAAAACTTTTAGTTTTTGAAATATTTAAGTGCTTATTTTTTTCACAGGTAAAAAATTAAAAAAAAAAACAAGAAAGGAAAGCTAACTTCGGGCGGGGCCGAAGTTTATCTACCCTTGCAGTTGAGTCGCAGTCCGCTAGGTGGCGCCACGCATCTTATATTATTAGAGCGGATAGAATATAGTCGGCCGATCCCTATGAAATTTGGCAAATCAGATTATTTTGTCCAAAATAGAATCTGTACCAAGTCCCATCTTTCTAACTTAAAAAACACCAAAGTTATGCCAATTTCGATCGTTCTATGACAGCTATAGGTTATAGTCTGCCGATCCTTATGAAATTTTGTACATAGGATATGTTGGTCAAATATAACTTGTGTGGAAAGTCTTAACCTTCTAACTTAGTGGCATTTCCGATCAATCAGTTATATGGCAGCTAAAGGATATAGGCGACTGATCCCGGCCGTTCCGACTTATGTACTGCCTGCAAAGGAAAGAAGGATGTGTGCAAAGTTTCAACTCGATAGCTTTAAAACTGAGAGACTAGTTTGCGTAGAAACCGACAGACAGACGGACAGACGGACATGCTTATATCGACTCAGGAGGTGATCCTGATCAAGAATATATATACTTTATAGGGTCGGAGATGTCTCCTTCACTGCGTTGCACACTTTTGACCAAAATTACCCTCTATAATACCCTCTGCAAGGGTATAAAAACTACTGAAATTGTTTTCTAATAGTGTGATAATCAATGACCATCAATATTTTCAAATGACCACCTACCGTTTTGAAATTATTTAAATATGAACATAGTTAAACATTTTTCAAAAATTTCAAAATCGACTTTTTGAATTTTTTTTTCAATATCGAAATCGCAATTGAACACAAATGGTCATCTTTTAGAATTTTGGAAAAAACTTTTAGTTTTTAAAATATTTAAGTTTTTAGTTAAAAAAAAAGCAAGCAAGTTTTTTTTTAGCAAAAAAAAAACTACTGAATTCGTTTTCCATTAGTGTGATAAACAATGACCATCTTTTCAAATTTTAAAACAACATTGACTTTTCGATCAAACTATTGGAAAACGATTTCAGTAGTTTTTTTTTTTGAAATTTTGTTTTACCTGTGAAAAAAATGAGCTAAACTGAACACTTAAATATTTTAAAAACTAAAAGTTTTTTCAAAATTCTAAAGATGACCATTGGATGGTCATTTTGGTATATTTCGATTTAAATAAAAAAAATTCAAAAAGTCTTAAAATTTATAGTCTTTAAATTTTAAAATTTTCGAAAATTTTCATTTATGTATATTTTTCAAACGGGAGGTGGTCATTTCAAAATATTAATGGTCATTTGATGGGCAATCGATTGCACCCTTTTTTTCCAAAAAATATCATTTCTGGAGGCTGCTGGCTTCCAGTTTTAGGTGCACCTTCTTGCATTCCCTGCTTACGCCAGGTTAGTCGTCTATCAAGGTAGACGCCAAGGTACGTTACTTCGTTAGCTTGAGGGATCTGCATACCGTTTAGTGAAAGTGGAGAGCATGTATGTCTATTAAGAGTAAACGTTACATATTTAAACTTTTGTTTGTTTATTTTAATGCGCCAATCGGGGAGCCACTTTTCCACTACTATTTGATGATTAGCCAGTTGGTTTGTTGGTACAAAACATATAGACACGGGCCGAATGCGCTTCCTTGTGGAACTCCAGCTTCGATGATGTTGTCGCCAAAAGTAGCTGCGTTGCATCTCACGAAGAATACCCTATTGTAGAGGTATGATTCCAGTAGCTTGTGGGTCTATGTTGGCAAATACGTTTTAATTTTGTGCATGAGTCCATTAAGCCAAACTCGGTCGAAAGCTTGATATACGTCAAGAAAATTAGCGCTACAGTATTCTCGCTGTTCGAAGGCTGAGCGTATTTCGGATGTTAATCGGTTCTCTTGCTCGATGGCTCCGTGGTTTTTTCGCAAGCCAAATTGGATGCCGAGATAATGTTGCCAGCTTCCAGATGAGGAATTATGTGAGCATTTTTCAAACAATTTAGACAAACAAAATAGAAAGCTTATTGGTCTTCGGTATTGTTATAATGATGGATTTCTTCCACTTTTTTTGGGAAATAGCCAAGATTAATGATCCCATTAAATAGTTTTCAGATGACCTCTATAGCACATTTTGGAAGTTCGATTAGCATCTTTGGCGTCAGTAGGTCACAACCGGGAGCCTTTGTTGGTTTTAGCCCTCTTATGACTTTTTCGATTTCGTTCGGCCAGAATGCAGGTGCAGTTGGCTGAGGAGTAGCCTCTGGCTGAATGTCTGGCAGGAGGAATAAATTTGAGGCAGGGTTTGGCTGGAAGACACTTTGGATCTCCAAGCGAATCTATCAAAAGTTTCAGCTCGGTCTTCGTCGCTGCGAGCCCAGCATCCCGAAGAATTTCTTATCGGGGTGGTCGTTTCGATTGGGGCGCTAAGATTTGGGTGGGCACTCCACACGGCATGGTGTGTGTTTGTTGGCGAAAGATTCTGAATGTAGAGCCTGGTCAAGTGATCGGGTTGCTTCCTTAAGGCGTTTCTTCCTTAAGACGCGTGCGCCTCTTTTCTCGCACGAGCTGTTTGATTTGCTGATTGGATTCGTAGTATTTGTTTCGTTTTCGGTCATTCTTATCTTGAGGAGTATAGATTTTAGCTGCCGCAACGAGTACTTCTTCTCGTTGGTAGGCGCTCGTAGTGTAGTCGATGTCCGATTCCATGTTAAACTCCGGGGCGAGTTCTATGTGGGCACTCACGTACTTTTTGTATCTAAGCGTACTTTTTGTATTCGTTTCTAGCGACGTCAGGCTATAGGTGTTTGGTTATTTTATGGGCTTTGAAGAATCATTAAAGCTCAGGCGAGTGGTCTGACGATTAGTCCGAGACTGTTTTGGCACTTATTAGATTGCAAGGTATGTTTTTTGTCACCACAAAATCAATAAGGTCTGGGAGCTTGCGTGGGTCGATTGGCCAGTATGTGGGACTTCCAGGGGAAACATAGTCCAGTTTATTTCTCACATTTATAATTGCATTGTACAATTGCCTTCCTCTGGGAGTCACTGGACGTGATCCCCAGTGCGTGTGTTTGGCGTTGAAGTCTCCTGCGGCTATAAAACGATCCCCAAGTGAATTGTAGAAGTCCATTAATTGTTCTTCCGAGATTGAGAAACGAGGAGAGCAGTAAACGGCAGCGATTGAAAGGCTTCCGTTTCTTGACTGAATTTGTATCGATGTAGCCTGCAAGAACTTTGTTGCAAACTTTTGTGAAAATGGTGTTTTAAGCGTTCTCTGATTGGAACTCCAGTTCCACCGTGGGCTTTCCAATCTGGATGATCTGTGCGGTAGATTGTATAGCCTCTCTTATTTGAAAGTTGTATTTGCTTGTAAAATGCGTTTCCACTAGTAGCATAACGTGAATATGGTTTTCGATCAAGAATTGTGACAATTCTAGTTTATGAGACACAATTGGCGTTCCACATTGATATTCAGAGTCTGTATAGATTATGTTTGGTCATTGAGCCTTTTCAATGACTTTTTCCCTTTTTTCCAAAATAACAAAAAAGGGAATTATTTGTTTCACAACGTTATAAAATGTTTATTTATTTGCATATGAAATGGAGTGCCAGAAAGCTCAGATTTAAAGTGCGTATGCACTGAGATAGAGAGTACAAGTGGGCCCGCCTTTTAGCATAGGACGGGCGAAAGCTCGTTAAGTTAATGATAACAATAAAATAAAGCCGAGCGGCCGAGAAGAGTCGGCTTGCGACTAACAACAGCGATGAGAAAATGATTATATGCTAAACTATAATTATTACATTTATATATATATGTTACATTTATATTGATTCAATTTATGCCGTGGCTGCTGCCTGACCCGACAGATTATTTAGACTGTTGTGCTAAGAGCAGCTGTATTCCCATGTTCTGGTTTTGAACAAGTGTTTGCATGGTCATTTTCATGAATGACATAAGCTCCATCATACTTTGTTGGAGGGTAAGCATCATAGTTTCCGTTTTGCTATGTGGCTGTTCTGAGGCCTGTTGAGCGCTTTGTGAGTTAGGCTGAATTGGATTTTTCATTTCAGATCGTAGAGCATCGGCATAGGAAAAGCAGTTGGTGGTATTTACGGGACCGAATGAGAACCTTGAAGCTTTGGCGAACAAGACGTCTGGCGTGTCTTTTAATGCAATGTACACATTCTGTGGATTTTGGTTGCGCGTTGCGGTCGCTTGACGCATGCGACTCTTCAACTCCTTTTACACCATACATCCTCTATAATTTGCCGTAAGGTTGCCTCCGCAGTTTCCACATTTGTTCACGGTACTGCCCTTGTTTGTAGTGCAGTGAGTGGAGTTGTGGGGTACCTCCCCTGGTACATGTAATAGTTTTTCTGAGCATTGTCCAGATATTTACACACGATTCGGCTAATCAGTCTTGTTTTGCACCTTTGTTGGGTTTCTTTTAAAGTCAAATGAACTTCATATTTTACTACTATTTGTTGGTTTCCGCAATTATAGGTGTTCTGGTCAAGTTTTTTTTATTTAGGATCAAGAGCGGTGATATTAAAATAGTCATGGGAGACTTCAATGCGATACAAGGCCTTAACAAAAATAGATTGGAACCAATCAAGGACCGGTAACGGCATAAGCAGCAAAAATGACTATAAATTGAATTAAGTCAGATGTTCCAATTTGTAATGGAGGCACTGTATTCCCCATAAAGAAGTTCATAAGTGCACGTAACGAAATAATCCACATCTGATTAGGGGACGACGATGGAACTTCCTAACCGACGGACGCAACAGGAGGGGCGCGACAATCGCAGTGACGACGAGGTGGTCGGCGATATGTCAATCAAACTGAGACGAATCCGTATTATCACCAGAGGGACAAGAAAGCAACACTCCCGTCCTAAGCTTGGAACCCATCAGCGCAGACTAGATATCGTCACGAATAAAGGAACTGATCAGAAGAAGAAACAGCGTCAAGTCGAATCCCGACAACTGAGCATGGGATGGGGCATGGGGCAATGAGCATGGGGCGCTTCCCCATGCAATGCAAGTTGGTGAAGAAGGTGGCTAGAAGCGACAAGACAATACTGCTGTATACTGCCGTACCAACAACATGCTAATTGGCAAACTATCCTGAGCCAATCATAAGCAATACAAAAACCTATTTGGAAACAACACCACATAGAATACGGCCAAACAAATAGCACCAAACATAGTCCGATTTAAGGGTCTTGTAGAAGTCCTAAGCTGAGAAACAAGAGTAAAAAATTTAGCGACAAATGATAGTTCGCCATTGAATTGATAGTTTGCCATTCTTTGTTTGAACGCTTACGATCGGCGTCGTTTACAGAACCATTTCGAAAATCGCCATTCCAAATTTGACATTTAATTGATTTACACTTTGCAATGACCTTTTCCCGAACAATTTAGTCAAAGGGAGGCTGATATAAGAAATTCAAACCTTTGCGTTATAAAAAAACAAGCGAACGGACTACACTGGAGTAGAAAGTGGAATTGCTTGTTACAATAACAACAAGCCTTTTTGTTGTTAGCAGAGGAGCAAGCCAACAAACTTTGGCTTAAATTGCTAGCTAAGCTAGTTTCTCCTACTTTGGTACCTACAATTTAATATTTTTTTGAAATCGCACCTCTAAATGAATATTCATTGAGTTTGCAATTGTCTTCTTTTATGGATAAAGAATGAGACCATCCTAAGACAACGCTGATAACTGGGAAACTTTCGGAAGACTAAATAATTTACTTATGAGACTCTTTTTAGACTAGCTTCGTAATTACTCTCGATGACCTGGGAGAGAGGTCAATACAGAGGCACGGAATTAACTGACTCAATTTCTCAATAACAGAAATGTTCACATCTTTGTGTAACAATGTCTCGAAGTGACATATTCAATTTTTAAGGTCCAAATAAATTTTTATTGAATTTCGGCACTTTGGTTTTTTTTAGGAATTTGATAATTGCTTTAATGTTTTCTGCAGTTGGGTTCTTAAGATACTCAGTGGCTGGCCGATTTTTAAGTAGATTTTGCTTGTTTTGAGAGATTGCTGGGCAGGAGTCTAGGATATGTTCCATGTTTTTGGGGGTTGATGTTTGGCAGCGATAGCAGTTGCGTGGCGTGTTGGGGCGAGTATACGCTTGCGTGTTATGCTTGTATGTCCAAGCCGAAGTATTATAAGTATAATTTGGTCAATTCTGCTGATTTCTTCTTCTGGTATTTTAGAAAGTGCTGATATGTGAGTGATGTTAGTGTTAATGTTTTTGTACCATGTGTTGCATTTATTTATTGAAGTTCCTTATATAAGTGGTATTTTTGTTGCCTCTTTTGCAGTTCTATCTGCAAGAAATTTTCCTTTAATATTACAGTGCCCTGGGATCCAAAATATTTTTATTTTTGGTTGTTTAGTTTGCAGTGGTGATCGAATGTATGCAGGATATTTGTTTAAGTTTAATGCGTTTTCAATGGCTTCGATCGCTCCAAGGGTGTCAGAGCAGATTACCGATTGCCCCCTCTTGATGCTTGAGATCTTGATGGCTTCAAGGATTCCGATCATTTCTCCTGTTAGGATAGATGAGCAGGGCGGTAGAATTCCGTACCGCAAAACTTCTGTTTCAAAAGGCAGTGTTTAAATTTATTTTAGATCCGTCCGCGATTCCTTGATAACTTAGAGGCTTGCATGTCGGACCAGTATACAAAAGCAATATGGTTCGAATCCCAGGGTGACTAATTACACAGGCCAACAGCAAAAAATCTCCACGCATAATTTTACATGCTCCATAACCTTTAGGCTCCCCTGAACCAAAGTCCAGAACAAACATAGGTTCTATCACCCACCGTTTCCGCGGTACACCTAAGAGAAGAAATTGATCAAATTTTACCATATATTGAATTATGTAGGCCGTGTAATGGCTATGACCATCATTGTTTCCAGTACATATCATTTTTGAAATGAATGTGTACCAACTAAAATAAAAAAATGGTATCTAGCAGTTACCATATCTTTGGAATACTCATCCAAAGTTGAAATCTCAGATTTTCTACGTTAATTTTTGGTCTTCTATGATTTTTCCCCAAACATTTTTCTATGGAAGATTTTTATTTTCTTATTGAAATCAGTAGATCATACCATGTTTTAATTTTGGATTTAAGGAAAAACTCGAAATAATTTTATTGAATTTAATATTGGTGGTTCAACAATATTTTCTTCAATTAAATTGGAGTTTTTAATCTCATATTTTCAAAAAGTCATGGCTATCTACAACTTCTGTAAAGCTTTACTAAACAAACTGAACCTGCAATAGATATGTTTTGAATATAGAAACAGTTTTAGATAGCCATGACTTTTTGAAAATATGAGATTAAAAACTCCAATTTAATTGAAGAAAATATTGTTGAACCACCAATATTAAATTCAATAAAATTATTTCGAGTTTTTCCTTAAATCCAAAATTAAAACATGGTATGATCTACTGATTTCAATAAGAAAATAAAAATCTTCCATAGAAAAATGTTTGGGGAAAAATCATAGAAGACCAAAAATTAACGTAGAAAATCTGAGATTTCAACTTTGGATGAGTATTCCAAAGATATGGTAACTGCTAGATACCATTTTTTTATTTTAGTTGGTACACATTCAATTCAAAAATGATATGTACTGGAAACAATGATGGTCATAGCCATTACACGGCCTACATAATTCAATATATGGTAAAATTTGATCAATTTCTTCTCTTAGGTGTACCGCGGAAACGGTGGGTGATAGAACCTATGTTTGTTCTGGACTTTGGTTCAGGGGAGCCTAAAGGTTATGGAGCAGGTAAAATTATGCGTGGCGGAAAAAAAAAGTTGGAAATTGTCGGCCTGTGTTATTAAATAAAGTTTGCAATATTAATAATGTAATATTACTTAACATATTAATTTAGTTTACAACATAAGTTTCTTAGGAATACATTAAAAATAATGTTTATCAAATTAAATGATTATAAGGGGAAATTTTTTTTCTTTGATTTTGGGTCATGAATGCGACCTGATTTAGCCACGAATTTCAGCGCGGAATCATGCTTTCTTTTCGGGGATGATTCAGCTCTATAATTCAGGTCGGAATCAGGGGTGATTTCGAGACAATTTTCACTCCTGAATCCGGATTCGGAATCAGGGCTGATTAAGGGCTGATTCATGCCTGAAATCGAATTCCGGGCCGAAAGGACATTTTCAAAAATTTCCGTACAAAATTCCGAGCCACTGGTTCTAGATTTCTGGGCGGATTCTGGGGATGTACTGCTGGGTATTGTTTATGTTTAGTTCCAGTATTTTGATTGATGTTACGTTTTTTATGCTATAGTTTTCTGTTGTAATTGTAATAATTGTTGTAATTGTGCAGTTGCATCTGTGTTTTCTACAAATGTGTAAATGTTGACATTTTGTTTGAGATAGACATGCGCCTGAATAGCTTCCCCAATCATATATTTTCCTAAAAATATGGGTAAGATTTATGGTAGTGTTTATTTGATTTTTTAAATTGACCAATAAAAGGAAGTCGTCGGCATATGCACTGAATTTAATTTCTTTGTATATTGTTAGGGTATTGGCAAGTTTATTAAATGTTTTTGAAAATAGGACTACTGAGATGGACGATCCTTGTCGAATTTCATTTTCTAAGGGGCAGAAGTTTAAGATGACCCTATTCGGACTGCTATCTTTCTATTTTTGGTGAAATTTATGATATAGGTTATTATTTTGTGGCTACATTTCCATTCGAGTTGATCGACTAAAGAGTCGATACCTACTCGGTCAAAAGCTCTTGAAAAGTCAAGAGAGATGAGTGAAGTATGTTTCCTGGTATTAAGCGACTTTGTAATGATGTGATCTGCATAGAGCAGATTATCCGAGGTCGATTAACCTTTTTTGAACCCATATTGGTGTAGGTGTAGGAGTTTGTTGCTGTTTAGGTACCACCTTAGTCTGTTTGCAATTTTTTTGTCAAGAGTTTTCCCCACGCAGCAATTGAGTGATATGAGTCTGTATGAAGCTAAGTCGGTTTTATCCTTCTGGGCTTTTAATATAGGTATGATTAGGCTAGTTTTGTAGGACTGAGGTATATAGTTTTCAAAGATATGGTTGAAATGGGAAGTACTCTATTTTGTATTGCTAGTGGGTTGTTTATTAACATGGGGTATGAGATTCTATTGATACCTGGAGAGCAATCGTTCAAATTTGGTTATGGGTTTATCAATTTCGATAGCTGATTTGGACGGGATGTGGTTCAGTGTTGTTGTGTTGTACTTGTGGGATGTGAATTCTTGGCTGAAATTACCAGTGCTGGGCAAGTAGGATTGCTATCTTTTGTTTGTCGTTAGTTGTAACGTTTTTGTTGCTTATGCAGTGTATTTGTTTTTTTGCGCGGTTCCCACTGCATACGTACAGCCCACCTCCCGTCCAACCGATTGAGGGACGCTGCCGCGTGACGTACGGCTCGAATCCCAGGAATAGATCCGAGATAGTTAAACGAAAAGTAGGAGAAAGATATCACGAGGAAGAGTGTTGCACAGATAAGGCGGTTAATATAAGCGATTTAAGTTTGTTAGTAGAGCAAGGTGACAAGATGTGGTAGAGACCATTGTAGTCCGAACATAACACCCTGAACGGATCGTGTTGGGCATATGCCGAACTACAATGGCTGAGGAGTAGAGGACGAAAGTTTCTAGTCCTTCTACTAGGAGCTCCTCTTAACAATCCCAATTAAGTCCCCTAAGCGCAAAAGTAAGGAAGTTTTTTTTGTACAGATTCAATGTGATCTCGGTGTACTCCATACTATTAATGAAGTACAAAGGTGTTGCAAATGTGGAGTGATAAGTTTTTCAAAAAGCTTTGGAATTGCTGACAATTTAGAGATGCCTCTATAATTTGCAGCGTCGGATTTTTTCCCTTTTTTATGCAGCGGAATAATGAAGGATTCCTTCCACATAAGGGGAAAGATCGAAGTTTCCAGCGATAGATTAAAGAGTTTAACAAGCGGTTTGCACAGTTCCTCGGCGCAGTACTTCAGAACACAGCCTGGCACTCCATCAGGGCTTGGCGAATACACGGGCGTAACCTTAAGAAGATCCGATAACACACCACTTTGATCGAAAGATGGGCAAAAAGGATTTAGACCGCAAAATCATAGAATATTGTTCCATATTTTTGTTGTTGGTTGAATGGTTGATGTAAATTTGGACGTAGCTTCTATTTTTATTAATTTATCTGCTCTTTTGAAAAGTGCGTTTGCTTTCCGGTATTCAATGATATTTTCTTGGGTTGTGTCTCTTTTCAGTGCCTTCCAGTTTTGTTTTTTCTTTTTCTGCAAGTCTGCTAGGTCTTTGTGTGGTATTGCGAGATGTGCACGTTCCATAATAATTTTGTTGAATTGGGCAGTTTCTTTGCTTATGTTAGATGAGGTGGGATATAGGTTATTGTTGATGTGGGCGTAGATTGCAAATTTGTTCCAGTTTGCTTGGTGTTGGGCTAAGCAGACACCAGATAAGCCGATTAGAATATTGATAATTTGTTTAGCTGCAGCGGCATTTATTCTTCTCTTTTGTCTCCCAGTTTCGCATGCACTTTGTTGTCTTTGTAGCGCATGCTCTTTTAGGAACTTTGGAAGAGCTACTCTTGTTCTTCTTTTATATTTTGGATTTGTTTTTGATGGGCCGCTATTTTGTTATATTACGCGGAATTAGCTCTTAATAAATTATACACCTGAAGTGCAATTTTGTTTATTCGGGCGCTATCAAAAGCTACTAAAAAGAAAAAAAAAAACAAACATTTCTTGGTTTTCGTTTTGCATTTTCGTTTGGATGGAGTCTGGATGTGAAACTATTACATATACTACCGCAAGCCGGGAAAGGATGCTGCGGAGAAGAGCAGAGGTGACCTGCCAGGAGATGGAGGCGCTGAATCATAAGGTGAAGGCTGCAGCGCGAAATGAGGATGGCACCATTATGGCGCTGGAGT
Organism: Drosophila pandora; assembly: GCA_021223865.1. Taxonomy (NCBI): domain Eukaryota; kingdom Metazoa; phylum Arthropoda; class Insecta; order Diptera; family Drosophilidae; genus Drosophila; species Drosophila pandora. The sequence continues at coordinate 1,681,818 of JAJJHT010010398.1, forward strand.
CAGCGGAAAAGCGTTTGCGTCAGCGGTTTCAAGAAGAGTTGGAGGAGCTTAATTTCAGCGAGATCTGGAGTAAGCTGTATTAGAGATTCTCGCAGCTGGCGACTGATTCAGGTGGGCCCACCCCACACTTCTCGGCGGTGCCGGTATCTCACCCATGCCATGCAAGCCAGACCCCTCCTTGCCACCGTTGCCGATACCAACGTTCAGCTGCGGCTATGCCGACTGGCCGGATTTCTACGCCCTGGCTACGAGCACGATAGATCTTACGAAAATGGAAAAGCTCCGGTGGCTCATTTTATGCCTGAGGGAATCAGCCTTGGAGATGGTGAAAGCGCTGGAAACTACTGACGCGAACACAAAAAGCCAAGTGGGAAGACACACTTTGCTGGAAACAACGAAAGCCTTCCATCTTGGGGGTCCATGGCACTATTCTTGGAGCAAAGGTGCCGGACTCTTGAATGCGTCGACTTTTGGCTCACTGGTTCACATGTTCACCTTATCTCATCGCGGCTGGCAAGTCAACTTCAGCTTCGTCGCTCAAAATGCTATGTAGCAGTCGCCGGTCTCGGCGGAACTGAGTTTGCTACGGATGGATCCTGCGTTAATGTGTGTGTGAAGTCTCGACTAACCACATATTCTGCGAACATAGAGTCGGTTATAGTGTCTCATATTGCGGACTGTCAGTCCAGGCTTAAAATTGATATTTCGAAATAAAAGATTCCTCTATAGGGCTGAATTGCCCTATGCAGAAGGAAAAGTAGAGAAGAATCAATGTTTCGGACCCCCTGCACTCGTTACGAAAACTCGATTCCCACATTGGTCTATTGGGGGAGAAATGCATTATCAAAGGTTTGGAAGAAGTTGGTGTGCTTTATTCGACATGCACGATACCTAAATCGTCTTAATGCAACTACGCAACCCGTGGAATAATCCATTACAAAATGCTGCCCCTCCAGAATTGTTATTGAAGGCGCACCCTTCCATAGGGGAGAGGATGCTGGGCTAAGCAGCCACCAGATAGGCCGATTAGAATATTGATAATAATTAATTTGTTTAGCTGCAGCGGAATTAATCTTCTCTTTTGTCTCCCAGTTTCGCATGCACTTTGTAGTCATTTGTAGCGCATGCACTTTTGGGAGCTTTGGAAGAGCTTCTGCGCCAAAGCTCTTGTTCTTGTTGTATATTTTAGGTTTGTTATTGACGGTCCGCTATTTTGTTACATTGCGCGGAATTAGCTCTCAAAAAATTATAAACCCGAATTGCAATTTTTTTTATTCGGCCGCTATCAAAAAGCTGGTAGCGCTATACTTGGTTTATTTTAAAATTTATTGTATTATTGTTAGTGCTGGTGTCGATCGGGAAAAGGGTGATTAGAATTGGGAGGTGATCACTTCCATGGAGGTCGTCTATTAGAGTCCAGTTTGTATGGGGTGAGTGAGGGAGAACAGAAGCTAAGATCAATGTTTGTGAATGTGTTGTGTGTAGTGAAGTGGATTGGTGACTTTTCATTTAGAAGGGTTAGTTGGGATTGTTCTATGAATTTGGCTACTATGTTACTTTAGTTAGAGTGTATAGATCCCCAATTTTGGTGCCAGCTATTGAAGCCCCCAGTTATCATGACAGTTTCGTTGTTTGTGCTAACTAGGTTGTTCAGGTTGTGGCGTGAGAAGGATTTGCTGTGTGAAATGTAGATGGAATATAGTTTAAAGTTTTGTTTTGATTTAGTGTCCACTGCTATTGTATCTACGTCGTCGTTGATATTACTTTGTGAGTGTTGGATAGATTTCTGGATTAGTAGGGCTACTCCTCCAAATCTGTTAGATGGGGTGTTTGTTAGCAGTTTTTTAGTTCGTTTTTATACCCTTGCAGAGGGTATTATAATTTTGGTCAAAAGTGTGCAACGCAGTGAAGGAGACATCTCCGACCCTATAAAGTATATATATTCTTGATCAGGATCACCTCCTGAGTCGATATGAGCATGTCCGTCTGTCCGTCTGTCTGTTTCTACGCAAACTAGTCTCTCAGTTTTAGAGCTATCGAGTTGAAGCTTTGCACACATCCTTCTTTCCTTTGCAGGCAGTATATAACGATCGACTCTATTCTATAGCTGCCATATAACTGATTGATCGGAAATGCCATAACTTTGGTGTTTTTTAAGTTAGAGGGTTGGGACTTTCCATACATGTTACATTTGACCTCCATGGAGTTACATCCATACATGTTACATTTGATTTGAAAATATCTTACGTACAAAATTTTATAAGGATCGGCCGTCTATATCCTACAGCTGTCATGTAACTGATTGATCGGAAGTGCTATAACTTCGTTTTTTTTTCAAGTTCGAAAGATGGCGTTTTAATGGATTCCTCTTTTGGCAAAATAATTCGATTTGCCAAATTTCATAAGGATCGGCCGACTATATACGATCCGCTATAAATCTAATAATATAAGATGCGTGGCGCCACCTAGCGGACTGCCTGTTGCTACGCTAACTTGTCTGTCAGTTTTAAAGCTATCGACTTGAATTTTTGCACACATCCTTCCTTTGTTTGAAGGTAGTATATAATTCGGACGGGATCGGTCGACTATATCCTATAGCTATCATATGACTGATTAATCGGAAATTCCATAACTTTTGAGTTTTTTAAGCTGGAAGAACGGGACTTAAGGTCGATATTTTTCAATTCTAAATTTTTTGCTTTCAAATCTTCTATTTGTTTGGCCAGGTGAGCTTTTTCTGCTGTATGATTCATAACAGGAGGCTTTAGAGGGTCCCAAGCTATTCTCGGAATCTCTTTTATTTCTCCTATATAAGCCGAAGCTAATGCTTCTTGACTTTCCTAGAGGCCACCTCGCTGGATGGCAACTATCATCTTTTAATATAACTATTTGCCCTTTTTGTATATTTGAAGAATTTCTTTTCCATTTGTATCTTTGTTGCAAATTATTTAAATAGTCATCCGGATCTTTTTTAGAAACTTTTTTAAAATTCGTTTCACCTATTTCTGTTTTTATGTCATTGCTATCCTCTTCTTCTACCTTCCAATATCGGTCCATTTGTTTGAGCACGATACTGGTTGCTACGATTGAATTACTACCCCTGAATTTCGTGCATCCTGACACTGTCCATCCAAAGATAATTTTTTGCCCAAGAAGCATACCCTTTTTGGTTATCTCCGGCCGCAAAATTTGTGGATATAAATCCGCACCAATTACCAGGTCAATTCGACCAGGTTTGTCGAAATTGGGATCCGCTAAATAGAATCCTTTCCAATCCGACTTATTTATCAAAATTGTATTTGGGGGAAGACATTTCATTAGTTTTGGCAAAAAAATTGCGTTTGTGTTCATTTCTTTTGAATATTTAATATTATTTTTGATTGTCAATTTTAATTTGTGATTTGAAACACAGGCACCTGTTGCTGATACTCCACTTATTTTAGTGTGCGCTTTTATTTTTGGCAACCTAAGTTTTTGTGCCGCTTCTTCTGATGTTAGAGTGCTTTGTGACCCATTGTCATTCAATGCTCTAAATTTCCCGAATTCACCATCTTGACCTTTAATTTATAGCAAAAAATTAATTGATGCCCGGGCATTTTGCACATCGGGCATGCTTGGTTATTTGTGTGATTATTTTTTATTATTTTTCTAGTTGGCAACTCATATCCAACTGATGTCAACAAACTAAGCCGTTGATCTAAAAATTCTATGGCATCTTTCAAGTTTTGAATGTCATTTGACTTTTTTACTTGACCGTCATATTGTTGCAGAGCCTCAATATTAAATTTCTTTATAATAATATGCGCAAAAATGCAATCTGATTTTTCGGTCAGATTTGCTTTGAGACGCATCATATAAATTGATTCATTTATAGAATCAATTGTATTTTTTAAATGCATATATGAGTCCAAATTTATTTTTGGAAGATCAATCAGGCGATTCAATTGGTCTGAAAATATTTTTCTATTATTCTCATACCTTTTTATGAGCAACTCCCAGGCTGCATCATAATTATTGCCTGAGCCAAGCAATAAATGGGAGACCACATTTCGTGCTTCCCCTTTTAGAGCACTTTTAAGGTAGCTTAGCTTCAAGGATGGGCTTAAATCCATTCTTGAATGCACAAGCTCCTTGAATAATTCATAAAAATGGTCCCAATCTTTGGAGTTTCCAAAGAGACTGGGAACCTAAATTTTTGGTAGGGTAGGTAGTACGTCCATTTTAGGATTACTACCTTCTACCTTTTCTAATCGACCCACTTCAATTTTATTATTCATGAGCTCAATGTGTATTTCCACATCTTCTCTGAGCTCTTTTATTTTGGGCATATCTTTATTATTAAGCCCTTCAATATTTATTAAATCGGACACTGTTTCTACTCTGCTGAGAAATATTTTTAATTTTTTAATTCTTATCGGAAAGGTTTCAGCTTTCCTTTCCTGGATTTCTATATAAGTTTACTCGAGGTAATCCTCGAGGTTCTTTATGGCACCCTCAAGCCTAGAAAATAACTCATCCAGGACAGTAATTTTTTTAATTTTTTCCTTAACGGACTTGAATTTTGATAGCATGCTATCGAAATGATTTTTAGTAAAATAATCGTGCTCTACATATTTGTTTTTTAAATTTTTTTTTTTTTTTTAAGTTCGTTTGTCCACAATCAAGTAATTACAATTCCTTTTTAACTTTTCCAATGTAGGCCTCGGATACGCCAACACACAAATTTTATTTTTTATATATATTTTATATATATATACAAAATATTTTTTATTATTCCGGTGTCGTTTCGGAACAAACACGATAGAAGGAAACAAAAATATTTATTAATTTTTGTTTTTCCTCTTTATTTAACTATGCTCATTGGCATTTATATTATTTTATTCTCTGTGATCCTTACCTCTTGGGGGGAAGCAACAGAGGACTACGATATTTAAACTGAGCTCTTTTTTACCCAGATCGCAGCCTTATTTTTTAGCTAACCTGGGCTGAGAATTTTAATTTTTTCTACAGCCACTTATAGGTGCCAGTTTTCTAAACCTGAGTCTCTTACCACAGGGGGGAAAACGTCAGGGTGTCTCGATGGACCAAATGATAAGTGGAGCCCCGTATATAAAAGTGTTACTCCAATGAGTTTTCAAATGAAACCTTATTAGTATAGGGGCTCCTCTTATCAAGTGATCCGGCTCGAAAGACCAAATGTTAAGAGGAGCCCCGTAAATAATCGTGTTACTCCAATGAGTTCCCTTTTAAAACTGTTTTTATTTCATACACTTCTCTTACAAGAAAGATACATGAAAACCTTAAATCTATTTAAAACTACTTATCAACGGACTGCACGCTGACATGCTATGTGACCCTTTCTTAAGTGCTTCAAGTGCACCACATAAATATTTGACTGCAGGAGATCGTCTTTCAAACCATGCTGTTGATTACTTATTCCCATGGGTCCGATCTCTTACATTCTATGTTTGGAATTCTTATCGTGTTCAATGCTTGAACAACAATATTATATTTATATAACCCATTTTATTGAATAATTTTATTCATGACAGTTTATCATACAAAACTTTATTCATACAAACTTGTATCATACAAAACTTAAAAAGTATTCACTTATGAGAACTAACTTATAACCTAATTCTGTTTCTTTCAGACAATTTAAAGTTCTATGATGTTTACAATCATAATTTTCGCTATTTTGCCAATTATGATGCGAACCATTTTTCGCATCATATGTATTTTCCTGTTACATATGAATTAAACGAACCTGGATCGTGTCAGAGCTCGACAAAAAGTGTTACAGCTCCTTATTGGGTTAGCCTTATAAACTACCAAGGTAAAGTTTTTAAAATGATTTATTATGGCTTTTAACAAATTTTTTAAATTTTAAATAGGTAAAGCCAACAAAAAAAAGTGTGGTGAAAGAAAGCCCCGGCAAGCATATACCATAAAGCAATTAGAACGCCTTGAATATGAATTTAAAATTGATAAGTATCTCAGTGTTACCAAACGAATAGAATTGGCTAAATCCCTTTTATTAACTGAGATTCAAATAAAAACATGGTTTCAAAACCGCCGAACAAAATGGAAGAAACAGTTGACATCACGATTAAAAACGGCACAAAGGCAAGGAATATGGATTGCAGCTCAAAAAATGAGTTCAAGTCCAATAAATATTTCCAGTCAATTTTGTCTAGATTGCATTTCAAAAATAAATTAAGAAATAAACCGCTTCGTTATAATTAAAACGTTAAAAGCTTAAAAAAACGTTATTGAGTTTAAAAAAATTACGTAATATTCTGTTTATTTTAATTTAAAATCTTTTGTTTGCATGAAAATATATGGCAATATTGAAAGTTAAGTAAAAGGGTGACATAGTGTATGTAACAGGGTGAAGTAATCATCACCAACATTATGTATATTCTTGTATATGTTTGTCCGTCCATCTTTCTGTTTGAATGCATGGATCTAAAAACCGATTAGAGATACAAGATACTTATTGGCACCTAAGGCCGACACATCCCAACTACCACAGCAACCTCTATAGCAACCCGACCAGCCCTAAAACTGAGGTATGATCTATGATGGGATTTACTTCTTGTACTTGGCCTACCGGTGGAGTAACAATGCTCGTATCAGAAGTAGATTGATTCACAGAGAAACCTAAGGTATCCGACAGTGCCGATGACCGGGAGTAGCTGATCGAGCCGTTCAGCGACAGATCAGATAACCGGGAAGAAGCTGCCCAAGCGACATGCCTTCTTCTAACCAATTCGACCCCCTTCGACAACAGAACCCTAAATATAGAAATATTCCGACGCTGAGAAAAATAAATATACATATATGTTGCAGCACCGTTATTTTTCGACATCGTATTAGCACAGCGAGTTTCGGTTTCGCACACACGACGACCAATTTGCAAGTGTCACTGCCTGCGTCGTCCCTTCTTCTTTCTATCCTTACCACCGAACCACACTCGGCGACAGCGACACTACACTGTCGTCCTGCTAATACGACATTTCTTAAAGCGACAACACACACACACAGAACCAATCACAGTGCAATTAATGACTGTGCAATATTCCTATAAGGATGACATTAGCATACCCATATACTCATACCAACTTCCACACATTCTTAGTGTGCGCCGACACGCCCATCCTGACCATTACACGACCTCGTGCAATTTTTTCCAAAAATTTTGTGTTACCATTCAATCAACTTATAACAGTTTATTTAAATATAACTTCTCATTTCTCATCTAACGTCATAATTTTCATTACAAATTACATCTTCATATTTCTGTAATTTCTTTCTTAACTAATGCAAATTCTTTTCTTTGACACAGCTCATTATTACATTATCATTAACCATTCAGCTTTTACATTATATTATCTATTTGTCCATCTGGCATTTTTTTAATGTCATCATGAGCATATTTATATTTTCTATTATTTGTCAAAGACCTGAGTATATATCTATCCCCCTCTTACAATTCAGTTATTTGAAAAGGCCCCCTAAACTTTGGACTTAACTTTGATGCCTCTATTCATTTTTTAACAATACGAAATCTCCAACCTTGCATCCTACAACTTTAGCCTTGTTTTTATCAAATTGCTTCTTTTTATATGCTGCTGCAGGTAAAATATTTTGAACTGCTCGAGCTCTAACTTCAAACAAGTAGACCTCTTCTACCATATCGCAGGGTGGATTCAATCCCAATGGGTAGGTAACTTTACCTATAAAAAATTCTAAAGGGCTTGCCTTTGTCACTCGACTAACCGTACAGTTCAAAGCTAATTGAACTTCTCCTAAGGCATATTGCCAAGATCGATTGCTAGTTTCAACGGCAGTTAATAAGTTCTTTAAGGTGCTCATAATGCGTTCAACTTGACCATTTGCTCTACTTGCACCTGTCGCAATCAAATGCAATTTAACTTTTTGTTGTGAACAAAACTCACTAAATCTTGTGCTGGCGAAACATCTGCCCTGATCCGCTATCATGCGGTTTGGTACTCTCAACAGAGAAATAGCCGACGTGACAGCATTTATGCAATTTTCAGCATCAATTTTAAGCGTGTGGGTTAAATAAACAAATTTAGTAAAGGCATCCACCTGGACAACGATATACTCCTTTTGATCAGACTTGCCACTCAACTTCCCAGTCATGTCGATGTGAATGGTGTGCCAAGGTGTATTTACGTTTTGTATTGGATGAAGACTTGCTTGAACTTTCAATGTCTTCAGCAATATTAACAATTTCAGAATCTTTACGCTGTTCGGCCAAAAGCCAATTAACTGATATTTCTGCCAGATTAACTTGTTTTTCTGGGATTTTGCAAGTCAACACTTGCAACACTTGTTTACCTTCTTTATACTGTATGTCAAAAGTAAAAGACTGTAGATACGCCCACCATTTTTGCACTCTGGGACATAGATCCAGTTTAGTTCTTGATGATTTAAGTGAGTTACAATCAGTGAAGACTACAAAATTTCTACCCCATAAATAATGGTGAAAATGTTTTATAGACAAAACAACATCAAGAGTTTCTAATTCATAGGAATGATACCGCGATTCAGCAGGAGAAGCAGCCTTACTAAAATATTCAACGACATGAGACTTGTTGTTGATTTTGTGTAACAAGATGGCAGCGTATCCCTTAGAACTTGCATCAGTATGCAACTCAATAGGATGGTTCGGCTCCCGCTTACGAGAGCATAGCATACATATATATAAGCATATATATAAGCATGCATTGGTCAGCAAATTCCCATGAGTTGACAACGCATACAAATGAGCCATGCATACTTACACCCTTACGCTCGGGCCGCTACCAGCCTTATATACGAGCATAGAAATATATATACATATATATGAATATAGCCGCGACTGATCGCTGCCGAGCTTGTGTAGGAGGCGCATCCGCGAGCAACAGAATATCAAATCACTCTGGATTTGACTTTCAAAGAATAAAGTTTACATGAACGAAACCCAAAAACACAATAAAGATTATATGTTGAACTAAAACTACATGGCGACCGTGACTAGAGTCACAAGGAGCAGCGGATCGGCAGGACTTTGGCAATAGGACAAGGAGGATATTCACAATTAAAGAAAGAACACGTCTGTGTGAGTAGAGTGTGTGTGATGGTACGTGGAGGCCAAAAAAACAAGATTAACAAAAGAATAGCCCGCATAAAGTGGCTGCTATTTGCGCAATCGCCACCGACGACGGCGCAAAAAAACTTTATAATGAGCTGGAATTTTTGATTGAGACCCTCCAAAATAGAGTACCACAAGGCACAGCTCACTCAGAAAACCAAATACAAATTATAAAACAAAAAATAATAAAGAAACCAAATATTCACAAGCCACTGCCGAAACCCCCGCAAGTATGCCCGACCGACTGCCCCGGACCACTTAACTCTGCGGCATGCATTGCACATTGCATGAAGAAGAAGGCCAACCCAGGAAAATAGCAGCAGATATCAAGCGTGGGAGGCACGACCGCCACCTGCGCCTTCGAGGGAGCGTCAGCGTAGCCAATCCGGCGACGACCAGCTGACGTAGAAGGAAGAAAAAGGAACCAACAAAGCCGAAAACAAAATCCTTTTTTACCCATGCACTGCGTTGCATAATTTTTTTTGATTGCACTGCGATGCATATTTTTTTTATATATATAATATAATACTTTGTAAAATTAAGCGGAACCTTTTCTGCCCGATTAGACGTGTGGCCCGTATATATAATATAAATAAAAGTATATATAAAACCCACCAAAATGACTTTGGACATAAAAACAGTGGATTCCACTGCCAATGTCATAAACAAGGTAGAGTCTAGCAACATAAATTTATATTTGGAACATATACTATTAATAATCATTTTTGTTATCATGTGCGCCAATTTCTTTTATAAACTATTCAAACTTCATAATAAATGTTTGAAAAAAAATATATGAGCCAAGCAAACGACTTGGACAAAATCTAAAAAAAACAAGAAAGGAAAGCTAACTTCGGGCGGAGCCGAAGTTGATATACCCTTGCAGTTCCGTCGCAGTCCGCTAGGTGGCGCCACGCATCTTATATTATTAGATATATAGCGGAACCTATATAGTCGGTAGATCCTTATGAAATTTGGCATATTGAATTATTTTGCCCAAAGAGTAATCTGTACCAAGTCCCATCTTTCTAACTTAAAAAACACCAAAGTTATGCCAATTCCGATCGTTCTATGACAGCTATAGGATATAGTCGGCCGATCCTTCTGAAATTTTGTACACAAGATATTTTGGTCAAATATAACATGTGTGGAAAGTCCCAACCCTATAACTTAAAAAACAACAACGAAGTTATGGCATTTCCGATCAATCAGTTATATGGCAGCTATAGGATATAGTCGACCGATCCCGGCCGTTCCGACTTATGTACTACCTGCAAGGAAAAGAAGGCTGTGTGCAAAGTTTCAACTTGATAGCTCCAAAACTGAGAGACTAGTTTGCGTAGAAACCGACAGACAGACGGACAGACGGACAGACAGACAGACGGACAGGCTTATATCGACTCAATAGGTGATCCTGATCAAGAATATATATACTTTATAGGGTCGGAGATGTCTCCTTCACTGCGTTGCACACTTTTGACCAAAATTATAATACCCTCTGCAAGGGTATAAAAAAGAGAAAAGAGAAAAAAGCACACAAAAAAAATATTAATGATGCAAAATAAATAAAAAAATATTCTTCTGATCTGAAAAAATATATATCTGATGCAAAATAAATAAAAAAAAAAAAAATTATTCTTCATTTAAAATAAAGATGACCACCATAGAAGCCATTAGAAAGGTTTACGAAAGGGATGCTTATTTTAAAGAACATGTTCAAGAAATAGTCCCAACGACTCCAATAAGCATAAATCAATTAGAATACCTTCTAATTGAAACATTTAATTTCGAAAATTCACCATTAATACATTGCTCAAAAACACAAAAAGCGATTGTATTAAGAATCATTCTAGGTGTCCAAATAAAATCAGTACTGGAAGAACATGAAACATTAGGCAAAACACTTGTTATGGTAGTATTCAGAAAATAATTCTCCGTATTAACAAAAATGCAATGGAATGAATTATACACCGAATTGAATAAATTAAAAACCGATTTTGACAAATCATATAAATCTTTAACTCAAAATCGTACAATCAACAGAATACCATACACAAACACGCCGAAATATTAGTAGCCCGTTTCAATAAAGCGCGGATATTAATATATGACCAGAGAGATCGATTAGATAAAAATCGATGGTCACAAGTTTCAAAGTTCCTAACAAGATTGCGATCTAACCTAATAAATGTAAAAGAAAGATATGACTTGGATATTTCAGTGCCAAGTATCTTAAACACACCCTTAACAGTAGAACCTGGGGACGAATTAGAAACGCGAGAACTACCAACCACAGACCAAGTAGAGTTGAAAGATTTGGACTCTGATAGATTAGAAATACCCGCTATACCCGCAGTTCTCTTGCAATCTGAATTATCAGACCAAGACGAAGAGGATATAGATTCCAACAACATAATAGACCAAAAACCAATTATAATGGCAAACGAAACAATTGCCCAACGGGCATACATAAAAGATATTTCAAATGCCATACCAGAGTTCAATGGCCAAAAACTAAATCTTCAAAGATTTATCACAGCCTTGAATTTAGTGAATTTAACAAAAGGCACATTTGAACATATAGCGGTTGAAGTAATCAAATCAAAAATTGTATAACCCTATATAAAGTCCAAAATGAAACCACAATAAATGGAATAATTAAAAAACTTAAAGACAATATAATCGGACAAAACATCAGATGTTATCAAAGCAAAAATGTCAAAAACACTTCAAAAAGGTAAAACAGCTGAAAAGTATACAACTGAAATCGAAAACTTGCAAAAGCTTCTTGAAGCATCGTATATCGATGAGGGGTTGCCTGCCGAACATGCTGATAAATTCAGCACAAAAGAGGCAATCAACACAATGACAAAAAATTGTGAACATGGACGCCTTAAAACAGTACTAGAAGCAGGCAATTTTTCAACAATGAACGAAGCCATCGCTAAGTACATACAATGTAGTACCGATATGACAGGAAATCCAAGTACAATCCTATACGACCGAAGAGGACAACCCTACCACAATAACAACTTCAGAGGAAATTACCGCGGAAGAGGTTACGGAAGAGGTTATTATAACAATAATTACCACCAAAACAACGGTTATAACCAAAATAATGGGTATAACCCAAATTATAATAACCACACCAATAATTATAGAGGTCGTGGAAATTCTAGAGGTAACAACCGTGGTAGATATAACGGCTACAATAACAGTAACACTGGTGGAAATACCAATTCCCAAGTTCGAACTATTGAATCCCAGCCGGAAAACTAAAGACTTCCCTTAAGAAAAAGCCACAAAACTTACAACTGTATAAAATAAACCTCAGCCTCAATATTTATGTAACCATTAAAAATTACGTTACGAAAACATCCCTAACTCTGTTAATAGATACAGGCTCAGACATTAGCATTTTAAAAATAAATTCAGATCAATATAATGAAGATTCAACAAAAACCATAACAATGTCTGGTATAGGAGAAGGTACTATTCAATCTCAAAGTTGTACTTTTTGTACTTTTGTAGAAATTCAAACAGGAAAATTCATAATTCCATTTAGTTTTCATTTAGTAAACAATGACTTCCCAATACCATGTGATGGCATATTGGGAATGGATTTCATAAAGAGGTTCAATGGCCAACTAGATTTTCAAATAGATCAAGATTGGTTAATAGCAAGACCATCAGATTTCAATCAAGACATAAATATTCCAATTACGCATTCAAATAATAATAACTTATTTATCTCAGCACGATCCGAAGTCGTGAGACAAATTAATATAATAACCACCCACAAAGAAGTACTTATTAAAAATCAGTGTATAGATGAAGGCATCATTATAGCCAGCACTATAACTGATTCAAGCAACACATTTGTCCGAATATTAAATACTACCGATAAAAATAAAATTATAAACATTTCCAAAATAAAGTACGAACCATTGGAAAATTATCAAATTGTCCAAAGCAACGAAACTAAAACAAGAAAAGAAGATGTCCTTTCAAAATTAACGAAAAATTTTCCTACAATGTATAAAAGCACCCTCACCAAACTATGTACCGAATTTACAGATATATTCGGATTAGAAAACGAAACAATTTCAGCAAATAACTTCTATAAACAGAAGCTGAGATTAAAAGATTTTACACCAGTCTACATTAAAAACTATCGAACACCACACAGCCAAAAATATGAAATAAACAAACAAGTAGAAAAGCTAATAAAAGATGATATAGTAGAACCATCAGTATCAGAATACAACAGCCCATTCCTGTTAGTACCCAAAAAGTCACTTCCTGGCTCAGAACAAAAACGTTGGAGACTAGTTATTGACTATCGTCAAATAAACAAAAAGCTACTAGCTGATAAATTCCCACTACCAAGAATTGAAGACATCTTAGATCAACTTGGTAGAGCAAAATTTTTTTCCTGTCTAGATTTAATGTCTGGATCTCACCAAATTACCCTAGAAAAGGAATCAAGAGATATTACCTCTTTCTCTACAAGCACTGGGTCGTTCAGATTTAAAAGACTACCTTATGGAGTAAAAATAGCACCAAATTCATTCCAAAGAATGATGAAATTAGCATTTTCGGGATTAGAACCATCCCAAGCTTTCCTTTATATGGACGACTTAGTTATAGGTTGTTCAGAAAATCATATGATAAAAAATTTAACTAATGTATTCAATCTATGTAGAAAACACAACCTTAAGTTACACCCTGAAAAATGCTCTTTCTTTATGCACGAAGTAACATTTTTGGGACACAAATGCACAAACAAAGGAATTTTACTCTATGATAAAAAATTTAACGTAATAACAAATTATCCTGTTCCGTCCGATGCAGATGAATCTAGAAGATTCGTTGCCTTTTGCAATTACTACAGACGTTTCATACCAAATTTCTCGTATTATGCAAGACACCTTACCCATTTGTGCAAGAAAAACATAAAATTCAACTGGACTACTGAGTGTCAAGAAGCTTTTGAATACCTTAAAAACGCACTAGTCCAACCCACACTATTAAAGTACCCAGATTTTCATAAAGAATTTTGTATAACAACAGATTCTAGTAAGCAGGCATGCGGCGCAGTTCTAACCCAATCATATGATGGGATAGACCTTCCGGTAGCATACGCCTCAAGAACATTTACAAAAGGCGAAAGTAATAAGTCCACAACTGAACAGGAATTGACAGCTATACATTGGGCAGTTAACTATCTTAGACCATATATATATGGAAAATATTTCACTATAAACACAGACCAAAAACCATTAACATATCTATTTTCAATGAGAAACCCAACTTCCAATTTAACAATAATGAGGTTAGAATTGGAAGAATATCAATTTACCGCAGTATAACTTAAAGGAAAAAACAATTATGTGGCAGATGCCTTATCAAGAATAAGCATCGATGAACTAAAAGAAATGAATAGACAAATACTAAAAGTCACTACTAGATCCCAAAGAAAAATAACTGCGCAGTTTCAACATCTAGTTCGGATTTGCAAAAGCAACCGACAGCTTCCAAGCCCAAGATATTTGACGTCATTCATAACGAAGATGTTAAAAAAGTAGTGACCTTGCATTTAACAATATCGAATTGTTCTCTCAAGAAGGGAAAACAGATATATGCAAGAATAAACGTTAATGATCTATATACCAATGGAATATTCGATTTGGATCGATTTTTCCAAAGGCTTGAAAAAATAGCCGGTATAAATAAGATTAGACAACTTAAAATGGCACCGAGTGAAAAAATCTTTTAACTCGTTTCAATAGATAATTTTAAAGATATGATAAAGATAAAGATACCACTTAAAGAAATGTCTGAAATGCCAAAAATCAAAAACCACAATCCATAAAAAAACGCCTTTGACGATAACAGAAACCCCATTAAAAGCGTTTGATATAGTATTAGTGGACACGATCGGTCCATTACCTAATCAGACGAAGGTAACGAATATGCAGTCACTCTAATATGCGACTTAACAAAATATATCGTTACAATCCCTATACAAGACAAAAGTGCAAAAACAGTAGCGAAAGCCATATTCGAAACTTTTATTCTAAAGTACGGCCCAATGAAGACGTTCATTACGGACATGGAAACTGAATATAATAATTCAATTATTAATGATTTATGTAAATATCTCAAAATTAATAATATAACATCAACTGCACATCATCACCAAACATTGGGGACAATAGAAAGAAGCCACAGAACATTTAACGAATACGTTAGATCATACGTTTTGTCAGATAAAACAGACTGGGATGTTTGGCTTATATACTTTACATATTGTTTCAATACAACACCCTCTGTTGTACATGGATACTGTCCATATGAACTAGTGTTTAGTAAAACCCCAACCTTAAACATTAAATTCAATAGCAGTAAATATATTACACCACTATTTGGTCAATACCCTAAAAAATATAGAGTATATTTTCTCAGATTTTAGTTTATTTATTTAAAAATAAAATCCAAATAAAAAAGGGCTTAAAAAAGTTACACATAAACATTGACTCAACAAGGATTGGAACTCAGGCCCTCCCGTGTTAGAAACCACGACGCTCTCCATTCGGCTAGTCTCGAACTTCGTTGCTTGATGCAAATTTTGATGTAATTCTGCTTTGTGTTTCAGTTTCTCATGTCTTAATGAGAAGAATGAAAAATTTTATGAGTAGAAAGCTTTATATACATATGCCCCTACTGAGCATATAAGGCATATAAATAAAACTCTGCTTTACTTAAATTACAGCCACCACCGTTTTTGGGCCAAATCATGGATTAAAGGCTAAAAAAAAACTAGGCAATCCAATTCCGCCAATATTTTTCCAATATTTATTATTTTATATCACACGTATGACGTAGAAAACTTTGCAAAAGAATCAGTTCAGACTCGAAAACGCTTATAAAAGAGCGAGAATTATGATTGAACAAAATAAGCAAAACCAAAAAGAAACCTATGATAAAAGATCAAATGATTTAAAATTAGAAATAGGAGATAAAGTTTTATTAAAAAACGAAGTAGGGCATAAATTAGACTTTAAGTATACAGGACCCTATAAGGTAGAAAGTATAGGAGAACGAGATAACATAACAATCTCAAACGTAAAGAAAAAAAATCAAACAGTTCATAAAGATAGATTAAAGAAATTCTATTCATAATTCTATGGTGGCCACCAACCAATCAATCAATCATTGAAAAAAAAAAAAATTATATATATAATATACAATAATAAGCAAAATAAATAAGATAACTATTTTTTCTGAGAAATCACTGTGGACGTAAGTCCATAGTGACGACCTGCATGCCTAGGCGTGCGCGAGGAAACTCTATATATAGCCGAAAAATTAAAAATTTTCTGTAGGCAACCGATCTAAATGAATTATATACCAATCGAAAGGTATTGTTTCCATTAGATACTTTTTGTCGAAACATATTCCAAAAGTTATTTGGTTTGGGAGAAATTAGGGTGAAAGTCAAAAAATTTTTAATCACTAAAGTGGGGCTGGGGGACACATTTTAGTCCGCACATAGAATATTTTTATATATTCAAGTTATTCAAGATATTCCATTTTTACAGTTTTTTCAAAATGAAGCCAGTGTGTCTATTTGTCTGTATTTTTTTCTTGGCAATCCTGAATAAAATTGGAGATTTTTTTTATTGTCATATGAGCAGTTACACAGACCGACAATTTCCAACTTTTTTTTTCCTCCACGCATAATTTTACCTGCTCCATAACCTTTAGGCTCTCCTGAACCAAAGTCCAGAACAAACATAGGTTCTATCACCCACAGTTTCCGCGGTACACCTAAGAGAAGAAATTGATTAAATTTTACCATATATTGAATTATGTCGACCGTGTAATGGCGATGACCATCATTGTTTCTAGTACATATCATTTTTGAAATGTATGTGTACCAACTAAAATTAAAAAATGGTATCTGGCAGTTACCATATCTTTGGAATACTCATCCAAAGTTGAAATCTCAGATTTTCTACATTAATTTTTGGTATTCTATGACTTTTCCCCAAACATTTTTCTATGGAAGATTTTTATTTTCTTATTGAAATCAGTAGATTATACCATGTTTTAATTTTTGATTTAAAGAAAAATTCGAAATAATTTTATTGAATTTATTATAGGTGGTTAAACAATATTTTCGTCAATTAAATTGGCTATCTAAAACTGTTTCTATGTATCTATTGCAGATACTTGTTTAGTAAAAATCTACAGAAGCTGTAGATTCGGCTAGTCTCGAACTTCGTTGCTTGATGCAAATTTTGATGTAATTCTGCTTTGTGTTTCAGTGTCTCATGTCTTAATGAGAAGAATGCAAAATTTTATGAGTAGAAAGCTTTATATGCATATGCCCCTAATGAGCATATAATGCATATAAATAAAAACTCTGCTTTACTTAAATTACAGCCACCACCGTTTTTGGGCCAAATCATGGATTAAAGGCTAAAAAAAAACTAGGCAAACCAATTCCGCCAATACTTTTTTAATATTTATTATTTTATATCGCACGCCCAAAATAAAGTGTTACATTCAACAATTGGTTTAACTAGAAAAACTGGAAAAACGTTTATAATTTTTTTAATTTTGCGCATTTATTTTATATATTTATTATATGATTGATCGGATGTGCCATAACTTTGTTTTTTTTTTTTAAGTAAGAAGGATGGGACTTTCTATGGATCCTACTTTGGGAAAAATTATCCGATCTGACAAATTTTGATAAGAATTGGTCGACTATATCCTATAGCTGCCATATAACTGATCCATCGGAAATGCCTAATATTGGTGTTTTTTAAGTTGGAGGGTTTGGACTTTCCACACATTTTAAATTTGGTCAAAACATCTTATGTGCAAAATTCATAAGGATCGGCCGACTAGATTCTATAGCTATCATATGTTTATGCTGTGGAATGTTTTTTAAGTTAGAAAGATGGGACTTAGTACAGATTGCATTTTGGGCAATCTTATCCGATTTGCAAAATTTTATTAGGATAATTGGCTTAACTGTGTTGTTTTTGAAGCTAGAATGATGGGACTATCTATGGTTTCCGTTTTGGGCAATCTAATCCTATGTTTCATAAGAATCGGCCAACTATATCCTATACCTGCCATATAACTGAACGATCGGAAATGGCACAACCTTTCTATTTTTAAAGATGCTTGGGGCTGTTTACAATATTTTTATTAGAATTTTTGTTGATGGTGAAATTCTTATAAGGATCGGACAACTATATGGGATCCGATATATATAATAATAATATAAGCTTCTGCTTAACTGCAAGGGTTAACTTTGGCTCCGCTTGAAGTTAGCTTTCCTTTCTTGTTTTTTTTTTTATAATTTATTATATAGTGGAACTCCCATAAGGATAGGCCTCTCATCTGTTAATTTGTTAAAACAATTTGGTTTCCCACAACTACGAAACAATTTTGGATTTTATAAACCTTTTTGGGCAAATTTTTAATAAAAATTTTTAAACTAACCAAATTCCAAAACTTTTGTAGATTAAAAATACGTATAACTTCAAAACCACTGAAGCTATCGAAAAATTCATTACGTCTATGGAAAAGTTTTTAATTATTCCACCTTCTTGAATGTCGAAATCTATAGGTTAAATCCAGAGGTAACTTCTATATATATATATATTCTTTATATTATGCGTTCTATTTTAAATAATTGAAGATCAATATATACAAAAAAACAACTGATATCATATAAAAAAACCTCTTGACGAGGTAAAGTACCGGTGACGAACCTGCATGCGAAACCCAAAATATCTGATATCAATTTTAGTGACGAAAATATGCTATATAGTTGTACAAAATTGCATATAAAAAATATCCGGCACGTGCAAGAAAAACAAAAAAAAAATCATTCACGTGCCAAACTAGAAAATTTTTTTTTAGACAGGTTTACGAAAGGGATGATAACTTTAATGACCATGTTCAACAAATAGTCTCAACGACTCCAATAGGCATCAACCAATTAGAATACCTTCTAATTGAAACATTTAATATTGAAACTTCTCCATTGATACATTGCTCAAAAACAAGCGATCGTATTAAGCACCATCCCAGATGTTCAGGTAAGATCAGTAATAGAAGAAAACAAAACGTTAGGCAGAACCCTTGTTATGGTAGTAGGCCGAAAATAATTCTCCATATACAAAAATGCAATGGAATGAGTTATATAACGAATTGAATAAAATAAAAAACGATTTTGAAAAATCGTATAAATCAGTTACTCAAAACAGGCCAATTCAAAAGAACACTAATAAAAAACATGTGGAAATACTAGTAAAATGATTTAATGAAGCACGAATACTCATACATGGCCAAAGAGAAAAATTAAATCAAGATCATTGGTCCCAAGTATCAAAATTTTTGATCAGACTACGATCTAATTTAATAACAATTAAGCAAAAATTCAATTTAGATATATCAGTACCGACCATACTTAACACTTCTCTAACAGATGAAACTGGTTATGAGCCGGAATCAACAGAACAAACTGGCATTGACCAAATAGAACCAAAGGAACTTACAGATTTGAAACTGAAAATAGAAGAGCAAGATTTAAATAATCTTTCTGTTCCAGCTGTATTAATGCCAGATCTAGATAATTCTACAGATTCTGATGACAGTTCAAGCATAAAAGAGGATAACATAAGCAACAATAATACAATGGCACAATCAAATATTGAATTTATTAATACAGCATCCAAGCTTATACCAGTTTTCGATGGTAAAGCTGAAAATTTAACAAGTTTTATTGATTCATTACAAATAATAGAATCTATAAAAGGCGAGCACGAACAATTAGCAGTTTCCATCATAAGAACAAAGCTAAAAGGTGTAGCCAGAAATCTAACGGAAATGAAACAACAATTTCTGAGGTGATTTCCAGATTAAAAGGCAACGTCAAAGGCGAAACTGTAGAAGTATCGTCAGCAAAACTGATGAACCTACAACAGCGCAATAAAACTGCTAACCAGTACACACAAGAGGTTGAGCATATGACAAAAGCTTTAGAAGGTGCATATATAACAGATGGACTACCTCTAGAGTTAGCCAGAAGTTATTCCACCCAGCATTCAGTCAAAGCAATGACTTAAAATTGTACAATCGATAAGGTAAAACTTATTATGCAAGCTGGTACCTTCAATACTATGAACGATGCCGTATCAAAATTTGTAAATAGTTGCACAGAAGCAACGGGACAATCAAACACTATATATTACAAGAATTATCCACAGCGCGGCTCAAATCGCGGACGTGGAAATTTTAGAGGTAGTTTTCGTGGTAATCACAATAACTACAACGACAATAACTACACCAACAATAATTATAACAACAATTACCAAAATAACAATAGAGGACGAGGCCAATCCCAGTCGTGCCTGGCGCTCGCCAAACGCGCATCCCGCGGTAGGAAATGGGAGTGCGCGGCGCACTCCCATCTGCGGAAAACCATCATTTCGATTTACATTGGCGTGGCCGCTTTTCTCACCCAGCGGAGCAAGTATCAATATGCTTGGCGATCGGAAAAAGAAGGCAGGTCTCCCCTACCCGCAAGCTTACCGGCTAGGGGAGATCGGCGTGAAATCTCACCCAGGGAAATTCTGGTTGAAAAAAAATTTCCCTTGCTTTTTGCTTTGCTTTTGGTTTTTGTTTTTGTTTTTCCCAACCATGCCCATTGATTTTTACTAAATTCGAAATGCGTTGTTTGTCATATTTATTTATTTTTCATTATATTTACTATTTATTAATCTTAAAAAATAAAACTGAAATGATAAAAAAAGAAATAACAAAAAGCTGAAAATAAATTAAAAAGAAAAACAAATTATTTAAGATTCTTACAAATAAAGATATTGAGATGTAAAAAAAAAATTCCTTATATAAATAATATTTTTCATTAAATATTGAGCTATGTTTAAATTTTGTACTTCAATAAAATTATTATAGAACATAAATTGGTAAACTTAAATAATATACGTTGAATTGTTCATGAAATAATTTTTTCTAAGTTAAAAGTCCCACGCATAAATTTTTCTAAGTCCCAAGCGAGACAAAAATTTTCTAAGTCCAGTTTTTTGAGAGCGAAATCTATGTTGAGAGAACAAATTCCCTCTCTCAACTCGGGGTGGGTGAGAACAAGGTACGAAAGATGCCTGCCGGAATGCACCGAAACGCTGCTAGCACCGAAAAGTCCGACTGGGATATAGAGGAAACTATAGAGGCGGAAACTCGAACAGAGGCCACAATGGCGATAACCAAAGCAATGTCAGAATTGCCCAAAATACATCGGAATACCCCCAAGACCCTTAAAATGTTCAGCAGTAAAAGACGCAAGAGTTAACACTATTAATCTCAGTAAAAATATATTCATTTCATTTATTTATGTAGCTACTGGAAAAGAACTTATCTTTTTAATAGACACAGGTGCAGACATATCCATTTTAAAAGAAACTTCTGATATCTTTCACGACATCCAAGATAATTATATAATAGACATAAAAGGTATAAGCCAAGAAATAACCAAATCCAAAGGTCTGGTTTCCATTGAAATACAAACGACTAAATATATAATTCCACACGATTTTCATATCGTGACTTTTCAATTCCCTATTCGATGTGATGGAATATTAGGAATCGATTTTATAACAAAATACAACTGTCAGTTAGACTTTAAGTCATCTGAAGATTGGCTAATAATTAGACCCAATAACTTAAAATTCCCAATTAACGAACCAATAGCTCACAATTCTGGCAATTCAATACTTCCGCCAGCAAGATCCCAAGTTATTCGAAAAATACAACTTAATTCAAAAAAAGACAGTGTATTAATTTCAAATCAAGAAATTCAGCATGGTATTTACATTGCAAATACCATAGCAACATCCAATAACGCCTTAATACAACAAATTACGATCAAGAAATCAGTACAGACAATCTAACATATGAATCACTTTCGAACTACGACGTAGTCAAAACCAATCTAGGAAATAGAAAAAAATGTGTATTATCCCAACTTTCAAAAAACGTAGCGACGTATTCGGATTGGAAACCGAACCAATAACTACAAATACTTTCTATAAGCAAAAACTGAGATTAAAGGATGATGAGCCAGTATACATAAAAAATTATCGAAGCCCACATAGTCAGGTAAATGAAATACAAAAGCAAGTAAAAAACTTGATCTCCGAAGGGATTGTTGAACCATCCGTATCCGAATATAATAGCCCCTTGTTACTTGTTCCTAAGAAACCATACCCCGGGTCAGAAGAAAAGAAATGGCGGTTAGTGGTTAACTATCGCCAGATTAATAAAAAATTACTATCTGATAAATTTCCACTACCTAGAATTAATGATATAGACGTTTCGTAGCATGTTGTAACTATTATAGACGCTTTATAAAAAACTTCGGCGACTATTCAAGGACATAACAAGATTATGTAAAAAGAATGTCCCTTTTAAAAGGTCTAATAAATGTCAGAATGCATTCCAATATTTAAAAACCAAACTTATGGAACCTACTTTGCTACAATACCCAGATTTACTAAAGAATTCTGTATAATCACAGATTCAAGTAAGCAAGCGTGTGGAGCGGTTTCAAAACCATAATGGTCAAAACCACTCAAAACCATAATGGTCTCCAACTTCCCATTGCATACGCATCAAGAGCATTTACAAAAGGAGAAAGTAACAAGTGTACTACTGAGCAGGAACTAGCTGCAATTCATTGTGCAATATTACATTTTCGACCATATATTTATGGAAAACATTTTATAATTAGAACAGACCACAGACCTTTAATATATCTATTTTCAATGATCAACCCAATTTCCAAACTGACACGTATGAGGCTCGAATTAGAAGAATATGATTTTACAGTCGAATATTTAAAGGGTAAAGATAATCATGTAGTTGATGCGTTATCAAGAATAACCATTAAAGAGCTACAGAATATTACAAGACATATAATGAAAGTCACTACTAGATATCAAAGTAGACAAAAATTCCGCGCGTAAAATCAAGAACAAGAATTGCCTATGTTATCTTTAAGTAAAGCTTCTAACCCCAACGTATACGACGTCATAAACAATAATGAAGTACGTAAAGTAGTGACCTTGCATATAAAAGATACGTTATGTTTATTTAAACAAGGCAGAAAAATTAATGAAAGATATGATGTTAGCGATTTATATACTAATGGAGTTATTGACTTAGGTCAATTTTTCCAAAGGCTTGATATGCAAGCCGGTATACATAAAATCAGCCAACTCAAAGTGGCACCGTGGGAAAATATCTTTAAACATACTTCAATAGATAATTTTAAATTAATGGGCAATAAAATATTGAAAACATTAAGGGTAGCGCTACTCAACCCGGTGACCCAAATAACAAATTTAAAAGAAAAAGAAGCAATTTTGTCTACGTTTCATGATGATCCAATTCAGGGAAGTCATACTGGCATATCAAAAACTTTGGCCAAAGTAAAAAGACACTATTACTGGAAAAGTATGTCTAAAGATATAACTGAGTACGTAAGAAAATGTCAAAAATGTCAGCAAGCGAAAATTATATCGCATACAAAGACCACCTTAACAATAACTGATACACCTATAAATGTTTTCGATAGAGTGATAGTGGACACTATTGGTCCATTACCACGTTAATTTGTGACCTAACAAAATATCTAGTTGCCATACCAGTTGCAAATAAAAACGCAAATACTGTCGCTAAAGAAATTTTTGAATCATTTATTCTGAAGTACGGTCCAATGAAGACGTTCATTACGGACATGGGAACAGAATACATGAATTCAATTATAAATGACTTGTGCAAATATTTGAACATCAAAAACATAACATCTACCGCACACCACCACCAGACAGTTGGGACAATCGAAAGAAGTCATAGAACTTTTAATGAATACATACGATCTTACATATCGGTTGATAAAACCGACTGGGACGTATGGCTTCAAAATTTCGTCTTTTGTTTCAACACGACCCCCTCAATGGCGCATAATAATGGTCCATATGAGTTAGTATTTGCAAAAAAAAATAATTTACCAAAAGAATTCTGTTGAGCCAAGCAGAAAAGGGCGAAGCTGCGTAAAATAAGTAACATATATTATAAATCTGAGTAGCGGAGGCGAATTATCGGCAGTTCTGGTTTTGTTTACTTCTCCCCCGTTCGCATGCGCTTTGCTGGTATTTGTAGCGCATGCGCTTTGGGGAGCTTTTTTTTTTAGAGCTGCTGCAAACTAGCAAATCTTGCATTTGTGTGCGTTCATAGTGCTACTTGTTTAGCTTTGCCACTTGTAATTTTGTTATTGATTTGAGCGACTGCAAGTTGGGTTAGAGTTGAACCCTCGAAAATAAATATTAAAATTGGATTGAAATTGAACTCTGGAATTTTAATTCATTTGGCCGCTATTAAAAACTATTAATAGCACAACAAATTCAATAGTACAGATAACTTAGAAAAATTATATAACATAGATGACTATGCTAAAGAGAGTAAATATAGACTCGAAGTAGCATATAAAAGAGCTAGAATTATGTTAGAAGAAAATAAGTATAGATATAAAAAACTATATGATCAGAAAGTAAAAAATATCAGTGGGGGGTAAAGTTTTACTAAAAAACTAAATAGGTCATAAGTTAGATCCCAAATATACTGGTCCATATAAAGTAACAGAAATAGGAGACAGAGATAACATTATAATATCAAATAATAAAAATAAAAAGCAAACAGTTCATAAGGATAGATTAAAAATGTTTATTTCATAATTGTATTTAGTATGGCCATGCATAGATACAAATATTTTTCGTAATTTTATTTTCTTCTTTTTGCTAATATATAATTAAAAAAACAAAAAATGATTGAATCAAAATTATTATTTTTATTAAAATATTTTCATATTATTACGTTATTTTCCAAAAAAAGGGAGATGTAGTACGGACACATATTGAATAGCCACTGTACCAAGAGTACCTAAAGGGTAAACACTGTAACACTTTGTTGCAGTGTAAACAAAATTTAAATGGTCTAAACATGAACCGATCGCTATGTACAAAAAGTGCAAGCGCCGGCAGAATTGTAACACGAACGGACCTCATGTGCATATACCTCGCGCTCCCGCTTACGAGAGCATAGCATACATATATATAAGCATATACATAGCCGTCTTGCTGCCGCCGTCTAGAATTAAAAGAATAATGTAAAATCAGATCCAATAGAAGCGTTGGAGCGGCACCTTTGCTGCTTCTTCAATAAATCAAGAATAAATAAATAAATTGGATATAAAAGACTTTACATCCGATTTCCAAACAAAATCATTCTTCTCCGAAGTCAAAAGGTGCAACGGTTTCAAAAAACAGGAAAATTCTTGCATAAATTTCCTGAAATAAGACGCTAATCCAAACAATTGGCGTAAAGCAGAAACTGACTGAGGCGGTGGCAAGGTAGTTAACGCTGTAATTTTAAGCGAATTCGGTCGGATTTCACCTGAACTCAATTTCATATCCTTGATATTGAACCGTTGACTTAAGGAAAGAAAATTTTTTTATATTGAATGAGAACCCAGAGTTCGTGAGACAATCAAGAGTAATTTGCAACCTTTCCAAAGCCTCACTTTTTGTTGCAGCAGCCACCATTACGTCATCCATATAAACGACAACAAACGTATTTGCAAGGTCTCCAAGGGCTTGCATGACTGTGACTGTGTGCGTTGCAAGGACGTTTCTGTATTGAAGGTGCGTTTCTGAGACCAAAAGGCATATCCCAAATCTTTGTGCAAGGGAATTTGGTAATACCCACTTGCCATGTCTAAACATGTAAAATATTTCGCTCCATAAAGTCTGGCTATCTGGTCCGATATGATGGGCAAGGGATATCTATCTGCAACTGTATTAGAATTTAATTCACGGTAATCAACACACAAAAGATGAGTGCCGTCTTTTTATACCCTAGCCGAGGGTATTATAATTTTGGTCAAAAGTGTGCAACGCAGTGAAGGAGACATCTCCAACCCTATAAAGTATATATATTCTTGATCAGGATCACCTCCTGAATCGATATGAGCATGTCCGTCTGTCTGTCTGTTTCTACGCAAACTAGTCTCTCAGTTTTAAAGCTATCGAGTTGAAACTTTACACACACTTTTCTTTCTGTTTCAGGCAGTACATAAGTCGGAACGGCCGGGATCGGTCGACTATATCCTATAGTTGCCATATAACTGATTGATCGGAAATGCCATAACTTCGTTGTTTTTCAAGTTAGAAGGATGGTACTTTCTATGGATTCTAATTTGCAAGGGTATAAAATGCAAGGGTATATAAACTTCGGCTCCGCCCGAAGTTAGCTTTCCTTTCTTGTTGTTAACTAACATTATGGAACTTGCGTATGGTGAGCAACTTGGCTGTATAATTATACATTGTAATAATTCAATTAGGCTAAGCCGATATGGTCTTTTTTGGACAATTTTTCTTGGGTCTACTAATTTAATTTTCATTTCACCCGAACTAACTCTAGTCAAAGGAATTCAACTAATAAAAAATTTTGTATATTTTTCTAATAAATCTTGTAATTTATCTTTATCTTCTCTTACAAGATCAGTATTTAATCTAACAATTTCGAATTTTCCTGATAATGTTATGGTTTCCTTGGGGTACATCAGATGTCACGCGGACTAAGCGTGAGATAACATCATTAAAGAAGAAAAAAAAGTTGGTTTCTTCCGGATAATTATCTCTGTATCCAGATAAGGAAATCAGTTGGAAATCCCAAAAAGTCAAATGCCTTAAAGAAGTCAGTGTAAATGACGTCTGTTTGTAAGCCATTCCGGAACCCTTCAGGTCAAAAGATGTTAGCTCCAGTATGTCGGTAGGGGTGGAGCGGCGCTTCATAAAACCATGCCGGCATGGCAAAGGTGTTGCAAATGTGGGGTGATTAATTTGTAAAAAAGTCGGATTTTTCCCTTTTTATTCAAAAAAATAATATATGATTCCTTCCCCATGAAGGAGAAGATGGAAGTCTAAAGAGAGTAAGAGGAGATTTACACAGAGCCTCTGCGCAGTCCTTTAAGACACAACTTGGTACTCCATCAGGGCAAATAGACGCGCGTAACCTTCAAGGATTAAAGGATAGGCAAAATATAAGGTTGGCTGATTGAATATTATAAGTGTAGGAGTGGTGCTAGGTGAATACGTTGTTTGAAAAAACTGTGCAAAGAGATTGGGTATTCCCTGATTAATGGTCGCTGATGAGTTCTCAAACATAAGCAGAGGAGGAAATGATATATGTTTGCGCTTGTGTTTTCAAAGTTAAAAAACTGCTTGGGATCCTGATATTTCTACGCACGCAAGAGTAAAAAAAAAAATTTACAGTGTTATAAATGCTTAACCAATCAAATTCCAAAATAAACTTATCGTTCGTCCGTAAAACGTTGTGCGGCCACTACGTCGAATTTGAACTCACGGATAACGCGGTTCCTACTTGCGGTCCGTTTCACGGGAGCAACACTCGAAGCAGATTGGGTAACGCGGGTTCTACTTGTGGTCCGTTTCACGGCAGCAACACTCGAAGTAGATTAGGTACCGAAGGTCTACTTGTGGTTCGTTTTACACAGGAGCCGCTCGAAGTAAGTTCGATGACGAAAGTTCTCCTTGTGGTCCGTTTACACAGGAGCCACTCGAAGTAAATAGTTTTAAGAGAGTCCTCTTGTTGTCCGTTTTACACAGGATCACTCGAAGAACGTTGGTTTTAAGAGAGTCCTACTTGTGGTCCATTTTACACAGGATCACTCGAAGTAGGTTGGTTTTAAGTACCGTACCTTGACACTGAGTAACGAACCGATCTACTCTCTATTCGAAACTATCTTTATTTCAGAAGAACAATTCTTATATAAGCTGCTACATTATACATAACTTAGTCTAGAGAAGGTCAATGTTATGGACGTCAATGTTAATGCCAGTGTCACCACCTCTGAGTCTGCTGACTCAAATTGCTTGTTCATGCATTTTGGCTTAGCTAGCTGGCTTTGCTTGCTTCGGTCAGTCGGTCATTCTTCCCGCTGATACTGCTGATTTCCGCTTCTGGCGCCGTCTACTAGTGCTGGGTTATTAGGTTGGATATTATTTTATGCTTATTGCTAATTAATACTAGGTGTGCCAACAGGTATGTGGGTCTTATATTTGTGTACTGCGACATGCTGATGACCATTGATTAGAACAGATTACTAAGTGTGAATATAGGGTTATTTAGTTTCATAAAGTCAGCCTTACAGAAGAAACGAACTTTATGAGATTTAAGTGGACCGGAAAAAATTATTTCAATGCAAAGGAATTCTATGCCACCAAACTTCTTGTGATTTTACCTCTTTAGAAGGGAGTTAGGCTGATGTCCTTTGACGAAAATGTTCTCTGACCAAAAACTGACGAAACATATCGTATTGAACATCTGCAACGGCACATGTATGCCTAGTATAGGTGTATTTAAATTTGTTAATGCCCGCCCCCTTTATGTCAGCTTTTGTTGTGGCTTTAATATAAGTAGAGAAATCAATCTCAGAAATATCAGGGAAAAGACGAGAAACAAAATTTGTTTCGATGGTGGGATCTCCTACAGCGAATTTGGTGCCGCAGTAACTAATACTGCAGCCACAGTTCTTACCGGGACGTTTGAATACCCTGGTTGGTGACTTTTGAGGAGCTTTGAAGTAATGGGTCTGGTGGTATCACTTGAGGCAATGCCACAGAGGACATATCAGACAATTGCTGAGATATCTAGCCCTTGGCGTGGCCAAAGATATGAGCAGCTGCATAATTGTCGGTTGAGCAGGGAGATTATTCGCCACAAGCACATCACTAACAGCCGATTTCTTACGCTTTGGAGACTCATTTAGCAGCGGAAGACTACTAAACCACACACACACACAGCACACATAGTTGGTATTTGTTTTACGAAAAGCGCTAATCATTGCGCTAACAATCGCGAAACGCTTGGTCATTAAGCCCTTTCAATAAATTTTTTTCTCTTTTTTACAAAATAACAAAAAAAAGGGTTGTCTGTTTCACAACTTTTAATAATAAAATGTTTATTTATACGCATATGAAATGGAGTACCAGAAAACTCCGATTTAGAATGCGTATGCACTGAGATAGAGATTACAAGTGGGCCCGCCTTTTGGCATAGGACGGGCGAAAGCTCGTTAACTTAATAAGAAATATAAAATAAAATGATTTTATGCTAAACTATAATTAATACATTTATATATATACATTTATATTGAATTTATGCAGTGGCTGCTGCCAGACCCGACATACTCCCCCCATTTGGGGCCTGTTCTTCAACTTCATCCTTAAGGGACAATAGGCAAAGCTTGGTCACTGCGCGCTTGGTAGTTCCAGAAGCGGTTCTAACCACCGCCACTCGAGGCACTCCATTCCGACCAGGGACTTGATCCAGAATTCTAGTAAACGGCCACTAGCACCACATCGTTAACCGCCAAGGCAGGACCGGACGCACGCCATTTGGAGTGCTGCTGAAGAAGGCTTAAATAATCCTCCTTCCATCGGGCTCAGAAAGACTGCTGCAGGAAAGACACACGCTGCCAGCTGTCCATACGGTTGAAATTCAGCTTTGTGACATCAGGCTCGATAAAACTGACTGACGGGCCACCAGTTAAAAAATGGGATGGCGTTAGAACATCAAGGTCTGCAGAATCCTCTGAAAGAGACAATAAAGGCCGTCAGTTTATGACACCACCAATGTGACAAAGCAGATTTCGCAGCTCGTCAAATCCAAGAACTGAGGATCCAACGCCCCGGTAAAAAGGATGCTTTTAAATCGGATGCACTTGTGCAATGCCTTCGTCACCGTTTCCTTCCCCCGATCGGCCAGTATTGGGATTGAATAATAGCCAGCAGAGCACGAGGCCCCGTGTGTAGATTACGCTCATGGAAATCAACAATTATAGCCCGAGTAACTGGATGGCTTCTAGGCAATATAATTGGATGACGACTATCAAAATCCAATGTAGAATTTCTTAAACGACCGTCCACACGCAACAGGCCAAACTTGTCTAAAAAAGGAGAGGATGTGGCAAGTATGCTGGCTGACGAAATTTCTTTTCCATTCTGAAGCGCCTTTATGTCATCCCAAAAATACACGCGCTGCACCAGACGCAATAGTAGGTGGGTTCCAGCCTTGATGTCGCTAGCAGTGACACCCTTGTGACGGACTCGCTGTGAGAACTTGTGGACTTCGCTTATACGAACACACGCTGCAGTGCTAGAAAAGAGTTGGCGTACTTGGAACCAGCTGTCACGTCAACGTATGGGGATTTGATTCCTTGCCCTTAGCTCCAGAGTCGGTTTTTCAGATAGCACCGCTGCTGGCCACTGGTATTGAAGTCCAAGAAGAAACGCAGGACCATGAGACCACAGGTTGTCAGTAACTAACTCCTTGGGAAGAGCACCACGCGAGAGGGTGTCTGCCGGGTTCAAAGACGTAGGAACATAACGCCATTCCATCGTTCTGGTCAATTCCTGGATTGTTGAAACTCTATTGGCAACGAAAACATTAAAACGAGCGGGCTCCTCCCGAATCCAGGACATCGCCACAGCAGAATCGCACCAGCAGAAATACCTCCCATCGTAGACCTTCAACTGAGCTACTTCCGACATAAGCCGAGCCAGCAACTCTGCTCCAGATAACTCCAGTTTCGGTACCGTAACTGTTTTTAGAGGAGCGACTCGGGACATTAAGAGTAAATGACTTTCTGACCTTATACCCTTCGATACGACATAAATGCAAGCACAATAAGCCTCGATGCTGGCGTCACAAAATCCATGAATCTCCACTTCAGACTGTGATGATAGTGACCATGTAGGGAATTCTGCACATTGCGCCATGGCGAAGCTGGAACAAATCATGTCCCAATCGGAGTGAAGAGCTTGAGGTAGACTTTCATCCCAGGACAATTTCTCACGGCATAGCTTCTGAAGAAAAATCTTCGCCTTCGTAATGACGCCTAGTGGTTTTCGAGGGTGACTGAAGCCCTTCAAACGAAAATAGCAAGCGATCAGTAGAAGGATCCCAAGCTAGGCCAAGAGTCTTCGTAAAGTTGCTGCCATCATCAAACCTTAGGAACGACCCTCGATCCTCATCCGGTGCGTCAGAGAGCACTTCAGAAAAATTGGAGAAACTTTCTTAACCGAAATTGGCCCTTGGCGAGGATCCCCGATGTTTGCTGCATTATGTTGGTAGCCTCCTCTATGGAGTCACCTCCGGAAATTAGATCATCAACATAAAAATCGCGACGCAGAATTTCGGCACCCTTTGGAAACACAGACTGCTCATCCTCTGCCAACTGATGCATTGCTCGAATTGTTAAAAATGAGGCCGGCTTTGTCCCATAAGTGACCGTATCCAGTTTGAAAACCTGCCACTCATCCTGGGTGGAATTCCGCCAAAGAATGCACTGCAGATAGCTGTCCTCGAGGAAAACTCTAACGCATCGGTACATTTTGCAAATATCTCCTGTAATGGCCACTAGATGGCAACGAAACCTTAGAAGAATGTGCAGCAGCTTTGGTTGGATAACTGGACCAGACATCAAAACGTCATTCAATGAATACCCAGACGTAGTGGCAGCCGAACCATCAAAGACAACCCTGAGCTTGGTTGTTGAGCTGTCCTCCTTCAAAACGCAGTGATGTGGCAGGAAATGCTGTCTGGCAGGTCGTGGACTAGGCGGGACTGGAGACATATGCCCCAAATCTAAATACTCCTTTATGAACGCAGCATACTGATCCTTTAATTGAGGCTGACGGAAAAGCTTCCTTTCGAGGGAGAGAATTCGCCGCACGGCTCGTGAGTACGATTCACCTAGCAACTCAGAGCTGACCTTCAAGCCGAGCAGAATTCTGCACGAAATGCGTCTCGCAATCCAATTCCTCTTTCGTCCACTTCACAATGGGCTCGGAGCAGTCTTCGATTTCCCAAAATTTACAGAGCAGACAATCTAAGCGCTCATCCAGCTGGCTTGGGCTCTTCACAACGTCCTTGCGAGCGACTTTCTCTCCAGATGTGAATCACCGCCGCACTCAACCCATCCAAGCCGGGTTTTCTGCAGCACCGGTAGGCCAGCTGGGAGCTGGATTTGACCAACACACAGCTGATCATAGAATAGACTGGCTCCGATAAGTAAATCGATCCGCTGCAGTCGAAAGAACTGGGGATCAGCCAAAGTGAGGTTTGACGGAATATTCCAGCTGGAGACATCCAAGCTAAAACAAGGCTGGTGGTCCGTGATGTTGGTGGCGATTACAGCGTTGACGAGGGGCGAATATCGGAGCAATAGGATCGTAGGAGCACATTAATAGAGAATCCGTCTGTCGCGAAGCCAGTGTCGCCAATGCCCGACACTGCCACGTACGATTTGCATCTACGAAGCTGACTAGCCAGAATCCAAAAGAGCCTGGCATGGAACAAAAATCCCAGAACGACTCCGAATGAGAATGTTCGCTGTGGCCAGTAAGGCTATCTCACCGCTGCGACCCTGGGCAACTAGTGCATTAGCTGTGGATGGTGAAGCGCCTATTGGCTCGACGCACTTGGCTGCGGCTGATGTAGACGGCACAGCAGAAGGCTGGCTGCTGGAAGACTGTAACTCCAAAAAATGCAACAGACTGTGATGCCTCCTCCCACAACTGCGACAATTATCAGCGAGGCACTCACGCAGGTGATGGCCAGTTTGGAGACATTTCCAACATAGACTTAGTCGCCTAGCCTCGCCTAGGCGGCTCTCAGGGGGCAATGAAAAAAATCTTGGGCATGCAGAAACTACATGGGACCACCCACCGCATAATATACAAGCAGAGGCAGGTGAATTAGTAAATATAAAGGATGCTCTACTGTTATTTGCGACTCTACGTCTTCCCACCTGAGTGCCCGGCGCGTAAGCGGCCAAGGCCACATCTATAGCCTCCAAAGTCCTGCAACGCTGTTCCAAAAACTCTGCCATCGACTCCCAAGTAGGCCTGAAATATCAACCGACGGTTATTAAATCGATTCTCCAAAAGCTGCACTGCGACATCATAATTCTCCTCGGAGATTTCCAAGAAACGGACTGCCTCTAAAGCGGAGTCCCGAAGACAAGATCGCAACCTCTGAAACTTTTCCACCTTACTTATATAAGGATTGCAGCCTACGATCGTCGAAAAGACCAAATGAAACTCAGCCCACTCTGAATATCCTCCGCTGAACATAGGAAGAGGAAGAGAAGGCAAGGCTTGAAAACTCCGACTGAGCGCTGGTTCCACCTGGACACTAGAAACTCCGCTGGCAAGGGTGAAATGGGCAGCAATTCGAGCAGAGCGCAACGGCGTCTCGTGCTCGATTTCGGCATGCATCGTAGCTTCAAGCTCAGACACTGTCCATCGCAAGTCGCTGCTTATTATTAAATTATTAAATGATTTATACAAAATAATTGTTTCACTGATGCGTTGTGAGCCGTTTATGTTCAAAAATGCACATACATATATACGCAAAAACTGATACGGGTTTGTTCGCACTGTTTTATGCTCGTGGGATTGTTTTATTTATTTTATTATTTATAATTTATAATTATACTTTTTATGAATTAGATTGTGTCGGGGTCACCAATGTTTGGTCAGTGAGCCTTTTCAATGACTTTTTCCCTTTTTACAAAATAACAAAAAAAGGGGATTATCTGTTTGACAACGTTATAAAATGTTTATTTATTCGCATATGAAATGGAGTGCCAGAAAGCTCCGATTTAGAATGCATATGCACTGAGAAAGAGAGTACAAGTGGGCCCGCCTTTTAGCATAGGACGGGCTCGTTAACTTAATAAGAAAGATAAAATAAAGCCGAGCGGCCGGGAAGAGTCGGCTTGCGACTAACAACAGCGATGAGAAAAATGATTATATGCTAAACTATAATTATTACATTTATATATATATATGTTACATTTATATTGATTTTCGTCTGTCTCATGAACGACCTCATTTCGGCCTAAACACAGCAAAAAGAGAGACCAGACCTAAGTGAAATGGCGTCCGAAACTGAGGCCGTCAACCCGGCACACTTAGAGTCTACAACGTCTTCCCAGAGCCAGTAGTAAATGATGTTGAGGTGAGAATAAATCGTAATAATGAGATTGTCTTATTACAATACTTTATTGAACGTATAAGCTTAATAATAATTAAATATTTATTATTATATTATTTAGAAACGAAGAAAAGAGCTTAAAGAGAGCAATTAGTGAGTTAGTAAAAGTGCAAAAGTGTAGATAAGAATCTCTACTGAGTCAGTAAGCAACACAAAAAGAAGCTGAGCGATATATGCTGGCAAGATAATTAACAAATATATTAATTTACGTTCAAATATATCACTGCACACGCAAAGCAAAACGGACATATGAATTAAAAAGATTGGTTTATAAATATATGTTGCAGCACACACGACGACCAATTTGCAAGTGTCACTGCCTGCGTCGTCCCTTCTTCTTTCTACCCTTACCACCGAACCACACTCGGCGACAGCGACACGTCCTGCTAAACGACATTTCTTAAAGCGACAACACACACACACAGAACCAATCACAGTGCAATTAATGACTGTGCAATATTCCTATAAGGATGACATTAGCATACCCATACACTTATACCAACTTCCCAACATTCTCAGTGTGCGCCGACATATTAAGGGCTTTTCAATAGGAGCGCTTCAACTTTTTTTTTGAATAAAACACAAACGGTTTTTAACTAACTAACTCGATTTCTTTCGCATGACCTCCGCGTGCACGTTTTACGAAGACCAACCGTTGAACCTATTTTCAACCACTTTTTCGCATAAATCGGTCGAAATTCCAGCAATTTCGCGTTCAATATTGGCTCTGAGCTCTTTCAACGTCGCCGGCTTATTGGCATAGACTTCAAGTAATCGCAAAGAAAATAGTCTGGAGGTGTCAAATCACACGAAACGTCACAGAAAGGCCCAATTGTTGCGAACGTCGTGTGAGCGGCACATTCGCGTCATTTTGAACTGAAGCGCTAGCGGCTGCGATGTTTTCATCACTTCAAGC
This sequence comes from Drosophila pandora, assembly GCA_021223865.1. Classification (NCBI taxonomy): domain Eukaryota; kingdom Metazoa; phylum Arthropoda; class Insecta; order Diptera; family Drosophilidae; genus Drosophila; species Drosophila pandora. The sequence goes on from JAJJHT010010398.1 coordinate 1,717,148, forward strand.
ACTTCTTGCTCTCACGGGCACCGGAATATTATGTTTCGAAAACGTAGACTCAAATTTTGCCACTAGATGGTCGATTGTCGTACGGGAAATTTGCACAATTTGCAATCGCTCTTCAAGTCTGTAGCGTTCCATGATGAAAGGTATACTAATGAAGTTTCATATGTCAAGAGAACAAGGAAAAATATGGCGTCGTTCGCCATCCCTATCGGCAAAAATTTAAAGCGCACCTATTGAAAAACGCTTTATATAAATATAAATAAACTCCGGTTTGTTTGAAAGTTATCTTGCTACTTATATTTAATAAAAACACAGTGCAAAAAAAAAGATATTTAGGATATAAAGAGGATGTGATTACCATGATTCAGGAGTGGAAATCGTCTCGAAATCACCCCTGATTCAGACCTGATTTAAGAGCTGAATCATCTCCGAAAAGAAAGCATGATTCCGCGCTGAAATTTGTGGCTAAATCTTAATGTTTCTTTAGAAAATTCTATTAACTTATGTTGTAAACTAAATAAATATGTTAAGTAACATTACATTATTAATATAGCAAACTATATTTAATAATTACTCACCATACTTCCATTTGAAAAAAAAGAGCCTAAGGCCGTCGCAACAAACTTAATAAAAATCCAATCATATTAGAACTTTAAAAAGACAAAGAAATAATATTATACACCAGACCAGGTTATAGACCAGGTCCAGATCGCCCTTTCTGATGTCTTCCTGCTCCCGATGCCACATCAACCGCGCCTGCCGGGACCATCGGTGCCAAAACATTTGCTTGATTGACGAGACAATCCGACATCGCCGCAAGCACGTTAAGTCCTGCTGGTCTGAGGTCCGCGGTGCTGGTGAGGCGATGAGCGGCCCGCCTGTCAACGTGTGCCTGAGAGTCAACGCCTCGCCATCGCTTGACTCCAACGAGGACGGTCTGCAGCTCCTCTGCGGTCAACCTCGTGCTACCCACCGCTCGTAGGAGATTTGCAGATTTGACATAGTCCGACCATGGGCCCACAGCGGTATGAACGCAAATACTTATCCTTTTTTTGATGCGAATTGTCGAAGTTCGTCTGCTTCGTCCTCGATTTACTGCCGCGAAGTGGCAAACCGCCCCGACGAAGTTCTTCTCATTGTCGCTGTTGGGACACTCCCAGGTCCCTAAAGCCTTCCACGTAAATCAAGCCGACTTTTCTGAACGAAACGCTGAAATCTTTATTTAAATGTTAAGAAAATTATAAAATAGAAGCTTTTCTTGCTTACACTTGTGCTTTGCCGCTCTTTACATTTACTAATGGCATTTGAAACTTTTCTTACACTATTTTCCTATTTAGTGTTGGGCATGTCTGCATTAAACCATGCAATTATACAACACCGAATTAATCGACAAATTCAAATTGGGCCGTTGTTTCGTAGCTGCATCGTACGCCTCGTAACATTCCCCACCTCGTAATTCTATTGAGTGTCCACGCCGAGAATTACCATCTCTCACGATGTCCAATTTGGGCAACTTAACTGCAGGTCGAGTGACGAGTCCATCAGGAGTTCGTACTACAGCACTCCGGCCATCCTTAGCACAATTAACATTCATAATAACTCCTTTTGGCCAAGTGTTCCGCTTGCTCGTCTCATCCACGTCCAGAACTAGATCACCTTCTGCAAGCGGAGGTGGGTTCGGATGAAACCATTTCGTCCTTCTTGTTAACGTAAGTAGATATTCTCGAATCCATATTTTCCAGAAGCGATCCGCCAATTGCCCTGCGATTCGAAACTTCTCTGCTAATCCATGTTCAGTGACTTCCATCGTTCCACGTTCACGCAGACCACTTGAGTTTCCAACTAAGAAATGATTCGGCGTCAAGGCTTCGGAGTTCTCAGATTCCAAGGGAATATATGTCAACGGTCTTGAGTTCAACGTGTTTTCAACATCCGCAAATGCCCCGCGTAGTACTTCCTCTCTCAGAACGACGTTCGACAGAATCCCCGAGAAGATTGACTTAGTTGAACGCACCATGCGTTCCCAAGCGCCGCCCATGTGGGGTGAACCAGGTGGAATAAATGCAAAGGTCATTTGCGGATACTTACTTTCCACATCCAAAGTCGATATTCGCTCGATCCCCTTTGCCAATACTCTGCTAGCGCCGCGAAAATTCTGAAATGTCTGATAGCATTTTAATAGGTACCCCTCGCCGCGCAGTAAATAGTTTCAGAGCCAGTAGAAATGAGTCCGTAGACAGAGAAGGGACCAATTCCAAATGTACTGCACGAACTGTCATACACGTGAATAATACTCCCCATCTTTTCTCTCGTCGTCTTCCAACAACGACTTCTATGGGTCCGAAGTAATCGACTCCAGTGTACGTGAAGGGTAAGGTATATGGTGATATACGTTCCTTTGGTAGATATCCCATTTCCGGTGGCAGTGGTTGTGCTCGTCTGATGGAACAACTTACACATCTTTTTACAGTTTCCTTGACGAGTGCTCTCAGGCCTGGTATCCAAAAACGTTGCCTAACTTCGTTTACGACTATTTCTCCAGGCAGATGGTGAAACTTGCGATGATAATATTCGACTATAAGAATACGTTACTTGGTGATACGTGGAAGTAAAATCGGTCGCTTCGCGTCTACTTCTACATTGTCGATAGCTTCGATTTGACCTCGCATCCGAATCACTCCTGACTCGTCAAGATACGGCGAACATTTGAATACGCTGCTTTTCCGGTTTGAGACACGACCATCTTTCTTTAAGCAACGAATTTCATCGTTTCCTCTTGGCAAACTCGAATAAAGACCGTGTCCATCTCAACATTTCGTTTTAGTTCGAGTATTCTTTTCAATTCAGGTCCAGGCTCCGCGTAGACGTTCCAGCCTACTGAAGCGTAACGGATTTGGCATAATAGAGGCAATAGGTGACGGGTCCGTCCGCACCATATCGGCGTGATAAAGCAGTCGGAGCTCACAGCGGTTCCGATTTGTGACGGCCATCTTGACTCGTTCTGCAATAAGACTTCGGGACCAGTAAACCACCTTATCAAGCTGGTCATTTCACAGTTTTTTGTCCATTTGGTTCCTTCGTCCGCCACATTAAGTTTCGAAGGTATCCAGCGCCAATCGACAATCTCCGATCCTTCCAGAATTTCTCCGACTCGTACGGCCACGAACTGATAAAACTTACGAACGTCCGACTTTATCCAAAATAGAACATTTTGAGCGTTTGTCCAAAAGATTCGTCTTTCAATCCTGATTGATAGCTCTGCCTCCAGAAACTTTAAAAGTCGCAGACCCAAAATTGCTGCCATCAATTCCATTCTTGGTACCGATATGGGTTTCAAAGGGGCGACTCTGTTCTTCGACGCGACAAGGGAGCATCTGATTTCGCCGCTGCGTTCAACCCGCAAGTATGTCTGACTCGGGAAGCCACCACATGCCCAGAACTTTCTCCTGAAGTTCTTGTTCTGTACACAGGTATTTCGGGGACGCTGCTGGGGAACTGTTGAGAGATTGAAGGACGCTCTTGGAATTTGATAACCTATTTCTCATTTCGAATCCGCCTTTCGCGTGGATCATCTTGACATTGTTAGCCAGTTGAATCATTTCATCGTCAGTAACCACCGACTCCAGCCAGTCGTCGTCAAACGTATTCTGGCAAATTGTCCTTATAGTATCTGGACAATTGTCACCGAATTGCTCTGCATTTTTCTTTAGTATAAAATTGGCCAGGGATGGGGAACAGGAAGCGCCAAAGGTCTTCACTTGCTTTACAAAAGTATCCGGGGGGCGATCGTTCTCTCCATTTCGCCATAAGAACTTCTGTACGGACTGGTCGGAGGCACGAACTTTAATTTGGTAAAACATCTCTCAAATATCTCCTGATACAGCGACAGGGCGTTCTCTGAATCGTAACAGTACTCCTGGCAGGGACACCAACAAATCCGGTCCTTTCATGAGGGTATCATTCAGCGATAGTCCATTCATCTGTGCAGCCGCGTCCCTGACTAGACGTTTCTTTTTCTTGTTGGGGTTAGTTACTACGAATACAGGAATATACCAAGAACATCGGCTAGTGGCTAACTCACCCCTTTGTAGTTTTCGAATGTAACCCTTTTCGGCGTATTTTTGCATGGTTTCGATTTTTGATTCGAGACACTTAAGACGTTTAAGAGCCATAGGGTAAGAATCAGGCATTTACATTCTCATATTTCCACAACAGACCGGTCTCCCAACGATGTTGATTGGCAATGTATTTTGTAGTGTCGTTCATAATTTTCAGCGACCGCTCGTCTTCCCTGGATCTCAGTGGTGCAACGTCATTTGCCATGTATCCAGCCGTATTCCACATTGGAACTGTTTGTGCTGCATTGCTTGGTATAAATCCGGCTGCGCTCATTGTTGGTGCTGGTGCTGCTTGCACTGCATTAATACTTTGACCGTGAACATGGGTAACCGTGGTAGGGATTGGACTTCGCGCAGTTCTTTCCTGCATATTAGGAGTTACCCAATGAACATTTTGAGCGATACCCGTGTTCGTGTGATGCTCGAACATCTGTGGAGCTATTTCACCATATGGTTCAGACACAACGTGATTTGTTGGGTTCGCGCTTATTGGCGAGCTTGTACCTTCAAGCGACACGAAGTGACCTGAGTTTATCACTGTTTGTCTTGACAAAGTTCCATTGTCGAATCCTGCGAACGGTCCAGTGAGACTACACCCAGAGCTCCATGAACCGTCTTCAACTCCAATATTTAGATCGCCAGACTCGTTTCTAATTTCATCATCCATTTCAGAAATTTGACGCCACTCTTCACTGGCTGGTAATGCGTCAACAGATCTTGATTCAGATAGTCCTGTATACTACGTCCTCACTCCTTTCACACCCTTGGTAAAGAAATGCTTTCCAGAAGCCGTACACTCTTGCAGCGTGGTTTTCTGGATGGCAAAGTATTTCAGAATGTTGGGACACTCCCAGGTCCCTAGAGCCTTCCACGTAAATCAAACCGACTTTTCTGAACGAAACGCTGAAATCTTTATTTAAATGTTAAGAAAATTAAAAAATAGAAGCTTTTCTTGCTTACACTTGTGGTTTACCGCTCTTTACATTTACTAATGGCATTTGAAACTTTTCTTTCACTATTTTCCTATTTAGTGTTGGGCATGACTGCATTAAACTTAAGTTATACAACACCGACTTAATCGACAAATTCAAATTGGGCCGTTACTTCGTAGCTGCATCGTACGCCTCGTAACAGTCGCAGTGAACGATCTGCGGCCATCCTCGGCGCCCATTGAACCTTTGAAATGCCAATAAAAAAGAATCTGTTGATAAATCCGACACTGCTTCTAAACGAACTGCCTTGGACGCAAAACAAACAAAAAGGGCAATGTAGGACTTATAGGGTGGCCTACCACAAATTTTTAATTTCAACTCAATAGGGCCAAAGAAATCTCTTATGATTTGAGTCATCAGATGAGCCTTGCATTTAAAATAACGTATGCATAACCGTACTATTTGGCGGCAGACTTCCTGCGCGTTAACTATCCAAACAGGCTGACGCAAGAGACTCACAAATTCTCGTGGACCCATATGAAAATTCGACTCGTGCAAGTATCGGACATAGCTTTGAACAAATTGAGAGCGCTTTATCAACAATACTGGAAACGTGCCATCGTACGATATAGGAGCATTAACTAGTCGCCACCCGACCCAAAACAACGAAAAGGTAAACCCAGCCTGAGAAGCTTCATGGACAAATGGATTTAGCTTCTGTAGACTTGGGCTAACAACCAGATTTCTTTTCGAATGTTTTTAATATCCTCTTGATACCCGTGCTCTTGAACTATCTGGACAATTTTTTTAAAAGCTTCTTGATATTCGACAGGTAAGGTACACTATCAAAAGAAACTATTAATTTTGTACACTTCTTTATAAAGCGGAAAGTGTAAACGAACACTCGCAGCAGTTTTAAATGAGAGGAAAATCCTTCTATCACTTCGAATAAGTATGAGGTGGAGACCATTGCGGTGAATCCGATCGCATTTTTTTTTTGCTTCCATCTGCAAAAGCTCTGGTGACGCATCAAGCCGGGGACTCGGTGGCCACTTCTCTTCCGGCTCCGTTAAAACCGATGGACCTGTAAACCAGATAGATTCTACCATCTCCTTTACGTCTTTACCTCTTAACAGTACATCTGCCAGGTTCTGTTTAGTTGGTACATGCCGCCACGTGCCACTATTGAATCTCAGCAACTCTATTTTATACAGCGACGAAGACAGCGACGAGGAATGGGAACGAATCCAATTAAGACAAACTTCTGAGTCTGACCAATATATACTTCGTTCAATCGGTACTTTAAAAAGAGGCAGAGATTTTGCGGCAGAGGTCTGCCAAAAAATTTGAGCGGCACATAACTCAAGATGGGAGAGCGTCTTTGTCTTGAGCGGCGCTACTTTGGACTTTGCAGTTAACAACGAGACTTTAATATCTTCTGCAGATTCGCAACGAATATAAACGTAGGCTCTATAGGCTCTTATAGATGCGTCAGAAAATTTAGAAATTCATGAATTAGAATTGTTGATATCGGCTCACTCATTACAAATCTCGGTATTGAGATATCTTCTAACTGTGACAAGGCAAAATGAATTTTGTTCCACACTGATTCCAAATGCAGTGCAATCGACTCATCCCAATCTAGCTTATTAAGCCAAAGCGCCTGCAACAGGATCTTTCCTTTAATAAGGATTGGGCTTAATAAGCCAAAGTTTCGCTTAGTCGCCCAAGTTTGACCCATTTGACCCATGACTGAAGTATCAATTTCAAATATAAATACGTTATCTTGGGGAACCCAAGCGATTCCTAATGTCTTAGTCAGCTCTAAGTCCGAAATTGTTATTAGATTACCGGTGCTCTCTGAAAAGCACAAACAACCTCTTCAAACACCTTATGGCCAGAAATGGGGCTGTTGCAGTGCCATATGTAACGTTGTTGAGCTTGCACAATTTCAAGGACTCAGATGGGTCTTTTCTTCATACTATCGACTGGTATCGCCTATCTGCTTCACCATGACTTGGCGATACATCTTTTTTATGTCGGCTATCACAGCGAATTTGAGAAGAAGAGTTGAGTACAGCTATTCCTGAATTGTTGGACCCACCATCAACACATCATTTAAACATTTCTTACAGGATGTCTTACAGGACGCATCAAAAACTACTCGTAGTTTGGTCGTGGTACTTTGAGGCCGTAAGACACACTGGTGGGGTGGTACGTAGTGAGGAGAAGCAAGAAAATCATTGCTTGCAGGGGACATATGACCTAGAGATTCGTATTTTTCCATAAATTCCAAAGAAATTTTCTTTAAGTTCGGATCTCAAGATAATCTTCTTTCGACCGACAAAAAACGGCTTTTGGTTATCTCGAATGAGTTGTCCAAGACGCTTGGATCCGACTTAAATGGAAGTCTGACTTCAAATCGACCTGAAGGCAGTATTCTAGTAGTCTTTCGATAATGTTCCTCGCACAATTCCTGTTCTGGTGCCAGCATCCTTTTAGAAGATGCAACTTCTTCCAGAAGGAAGAGTCAGAATTTCTTCAAATTGTAGTCCATTGATTTTAAGATTTCTTCTTGGCATTTCAAGCTACGGCCGATCTGTTGAGGAGTTGAGGAATTTGCCATATATATTCCCAATACTATCCATCCAAGGAGCTTTTTTTTGAAGAATGGGTGGTTCGGACCTTGCTTTATTTGACCAACGAACAAATGTTCGAAAACTGACTCAGCTTCAATTAAAATATCTACCCGCTGAGGTTTATAAAAATATGGCAATATTTTTATGGCAAATATGGCTAATGGCAAGTTCTTTGGGAGGGTCCAATCTTTCATGTTCACTGACTGGTCAGGGTGATAGCCAGAAATTGTTTTTAAAATCACAACATCGAACGGAAACTCACTACCATAGATTCTCGACTACACAACGGTGTGTATCTTTTTCTTTACTTGTGAATTAGATTGGCCAATTCCAAGCAAGATGATTCACGATTCATGCGTTGTTCGCAAAGATGAGACATTCGTTATCATAGACACTTTTTAGACTAGCGATAGCTTTATCATAAGTACTCTTGGTGACCTGGAATTCCTTAATAGTTCCTAAGGCTTCACCAGAGAGGCAAGAAATTATATGATTCAATTACTTAATAACAGGAATGTTCACATCTTTGTGTACTAAGGTCTCGAAAAGACCTATAAAATTTTTGAACCCCGAATAATTTTTACTCAATTTTGGTAATGCCAATCTGGGAAGTCGAGTTCGAGTTGGCGCTGCAGAAATAACAGTAGCTGGACGTGAGTCTTAAGCTGTATTGAAGGCATTACATAAGGTCCCTTGCCTTGGTTGTTATTACTAATTCTTCCAAATAGGCTCCAAATTCATCCATTTCGTCTAATTGCTCGATCTGGTCTTACTTCTCATTTGCTTTAAAAATTGTTTCATCTAAAGCCTGCACTCTAGCTCGTTTTTTTTTCTAGAGGATGTCATCCAGCTTCCAAACATTCCTCTAACCGGCGAATGCTTTTTACTTTAACATTTAATCTTCTTTTTAATCTTTAAGATTTATTACACTCCATTCTATAAAAATTATTTCTTTTCTAAAAAGAAGCGATAGCGATGCAAATTTTAATATTTAACATTATCAATTTAAATATTTTATAATTAATTAAATTAAATTCATTTTAATTTTAATTTCGATATAAAACCGAAATCGAAATTACCTAATTAATTTAATAAAAATTATTCCGAAAATAAATATACCCGAACAAGTTGTAGGGTAGCGCGTCACTTGGCGTTCCGTCAAACAAAATGCGGCAAAAAATGCATACATACAACAGCGGATAACAGTGGGAAGCGACAACGATAAGCTTACCGCTGCATCTATTTGTATGTACACCAAATAATTTATGCACAAAATTAGAGATGCAACGAATAGTTCTTTGGCCAGATACCGGATACCGGATGTTCGGCCTGACCCCCAGCCGAATTTTCGGTATCCGGCCGCCGAATATTCGGCTGGCGGCATTTTGAGTTTTGTAGGTGCGTGTCGCGCACCGGCACGCCGCCCGCACCGTGCAGGTTTTGACTTGTTTCGTAGTGAACGTTCCCGCGGTCACAGTTCTTGGTAGAATACTTTTATCGTGTCAGTCAGCACAAAACTATTTCGTTTGCACGCTCGCGTATTTTTATACCCTTGCAGAGGGTATTATAAATTTGGTCAAAAGTGTGCAACGCAGTGAAGGAGACATCTCCGACCCTATAAAGTATATATATTCTTGATCAGGATCACCTCCTGAGTCGATATAAGCATGTCCGTCTGTCCGTCTGTCCGTCGGTCCGTCTGTCTGTCGGTTTCTACGCAAACTAGTCTCTCAGTTTTAAAGCTATCAAGATGAAACTTTGCACACATCCTTCTTTTCCTTGCAGGTAGTGCATAAGTCGAAACGGCCGGGATCGGCCGACTATATCCTATAGCTGCCATATAACTGATTGATCGGAAATGCCATAACTTTGGTGTTTTTTAAGTTAGAAAGATGGGACTTGGTACAGATTCTATTTTGGACAAAATAATCTGATTTGCCAAATTTCTCAAGGATCGGCCGACTATATACGATCTGCTATATATCCAATAATATAAGATGCGTGGCGCCACCTAGCGGACTGTGACTCAACTGCAAGGGTATATAAACTTCGGCTCCGCCCGAAGTTAGCTTTCCTTTCTTGTTAGATAATAAAATAAGTTTGTGATATTATAGTGTGATACTTAGTGGTTTTGTATTAATTAACATTTACTTACTATGTCATTAGTGTGTTTATAAAAAATGGCAACAAGAAGATCTCCACTTTGCAATTATTTTGAAGTAGACAAAGAAGAAGCTAAATACGCTATTTGTTTAATCTGCAAACTAAAAGTTTCACGTGGCGGAGAGGGAAAAAAGGTGGAACCTCATGCACGAAAAACCAATTGAAAGCCAAGCATCCTGAGTTAAGCGAAATTTATGGTGGTTCGCCCTCATGTGTTGTACCGGCTATTTCTATGAGCTCATCTGCAAGTACTTGTACCACAGCTTATCAACCGTCCCGGCAAAAGCAATAGACTTTAGCTGAAACTGTTGAGCGAAAACCATATTGGGGTATAAATGATTCAAAATCATAGGAATTTAACTATTTAATTAGCAAAATTATCGCGTTGGATAACGAACCACTATCCATTGTTGACCGAGTTGGATTTAATAGACTCATGAAAAAAGCAGTACCGAGGTAAAAGTTGCCAGGTCGCACTTATATGACTGAAAAAATAATACCGGACATATCCGATCGAATTACCATGAAAATTATGAAAAACATTTTAAACGCTGCAGCTGTTTCCATTACGTCAGATATATTGTGACCACAATAATGAAAGTTTTCTGAGCTTCGCCGCCCATTGGATATCTCTAGATTTCAAAATGGAATATGGTGATTTGTCAACGTAGCCCTTTTCAAGGTCTCACACTAGAGGGAACATAGCAAACGAGCTTATTGGGTGGAATATTCCGTTCAACAAAATACATATTCTTGTACACGATAGTGGGGCTAATATGGTAAAAGGAGTTCAAGTGACTGAATATGATTCAGCTAAGCGTTTTATTTACTCTCTGGCGAGGGTCATAACAGAATCACTTAAAACTCAACCTTATTTAGAAGAGATGGTGAATGCCGCAAGACGAATTATACCCCATTTTAAACATTCAGCATTAGCGCAAGAGAAACTGATGGCAATTTAAAAACAGTTAAGGTTACCGGAACATCGGTTGGCACAAGATATACGTACACGTTGGAACTCGACGTACTATTTACAAGAGCGGCTGCTAGAATAGAGATGAGCCGTTTCCCTGTATATAGCCGACCACAATAAGCTCGGCAACTTGACTCGTCAGCAATGGAATTTAATGAAGCAATGCATACTTCTCCTCAAACCGTTCGAGGAAATAAGGAAGATCACGACCTCATGTCTGTCGTGCATTTCAGAAGTTACTCCACATGATGCAGTTTTGATGAAGTACATTCAAAAGGAAGAAACCTCACGCAAAGTCCCTAACTTATTGCAATTTCTAACGTCCTTGAAAACTCAATTGCAACAACGCTTCGAAAATTTATATGAAAATTTAATGTATTTCCTGGCTACGTTATTGGATTTCATATTCAAGGCCAATTTTTTGGGGGTAATACATGCAAAAGCTCGCAAAAGCCTCTTATTGAAGGGTCTAAAACTGGGTTGCGATGAAGAGGATGCATCCAGATTCACCTCCATTGAAGAAGCAGGCAGTTCCATTAGTGTTCATGATTCATTTTGGGACTGTTTTAATGAAATTGCCAAACATTTGCGTGTGCAGTGATATATTTGGAGGTAAAATAATAATTTTATAAATTTTTCTTCCAAACATAGCCCTGCTCTTCTTCATCTCTTACGGTGTTGCTTCTATTCTATTGCTCCTATTTCTCGCTCAATAGAGATTCTTATCTCTATTCTTTGCATCTTACTAACTCGCACTAACTGCTCTCTAAAATCTCCCTATCGTTTTCCTGGTACAGTCAATACTATTAATAAATTAATTATTGAAATTTTAATAATTTTTAATAAATTAATTATTTAAAATCTTAATAATTATGGAATTTAAATTGGTCTGTGCATTGAAGTCTTGTAATAAGAAAATCTCGTCTTCCCAGCCTACCGTCCATTGCTGGCTCTGTGAAAACGTTTTACACGCTAAGTGTGCCGGGTTCACGGCCTCAGTTTTGGATGCATACTCGCGTAGGTCTGGTCTCCACTTTTGCTGTGACGGTTGTCGTGCTGTTCAGAACGAAATGAGATCGTTCATGAGGCAGACTAAAAGCGGATTCAATGAGTTGATTTGTGGTTTTCGAAAAACCAATGACCAACTCTGTGCACTCGATACACAGTTTAGTAGTCTTCAACTACTAAACGAGTCTCCAAAGCGTAAAAAATCCTCTTTTAGTGATGTGCTTGTAGCGAATAATCTTCAGCCTGCTCAGCCGACAACTATGCAGCCGCTTATATCTCTGGCCACCCCAAGGGTCGGACCTGAGAAAAATTCGGCTTCCGAATATCTCAGGATTAATGAGCAATTTTCCGATATGTCCTCTGTGGCATCGCTTCAAGTGATCCCAGACCCAATAATTCAAACCCCTGTAACAGTCACCAAACAGGGCAATCAACCGTCCGGACCCCCGGTACGTACTGATGCTCTTGCATCAGTAAACTCTTGCAGGTGATCCCAACATCGAAACATATTTTTGTTTCCCGGCTTGCCCCTGATACTTCTGAGATTGATATCTCGGCTTACATCAAAGCCAAATCAAAAGTCGACATAAAGGGTGTGGACATTACAAAATTTAAATATTCATACACCAGGCACACGTCATCTTTCAAAATACGTGTGCCCTTTCAGATGTTCAAGACGATTTAAAGTGTAAAACTCCCACATGTTACGGCCACTGACCAACCTTCCACTTCATCTTCCTCTGTTTTAAAAAACTAATGTCTTTTCTAACACTTACCTATCAGAATACAAGAGGGTTACGTAGTAAACTTCCCAAACTGTATTCTGATAGTTCTTTCTTTGCATCTCACATTATTGTATTTACAGAAACTTGGTTAAAGCCGGAGATCTTAAGCTCCGAAAATTTTCCTAGTAGGTACACCACTTTTAGATGTGACTGTTCGTCCGTAGAGCGTGATGCGGCAACTACGTCAAACTTGAACTCGCGGGAGTAACGGTAGGTCCCGGAGTCGTAGTCAAAGAACGTAAATAGTCTGACTATATTTACCTGGATTCGGCAAGGGACTGCTCGGGTTGACCAGCCGCTTGCTGTGATCAGGCTGGAGTGGATGTGCTTGAAGCCTGGGGTGGTTTTCCTCAAGTACCGGTGGTATGGTGGTTCGGCTGATTCCTTATCGGCCGGTCCTACTGGCGATCCGTTTCACGGGAGCAACACTCGAAGTAGGGTAGGTAACGCGGGGTCTGCTGGTGGTCCGTTTCACGGGAGCAGCACTCGAACTAGACTGGTATGCCGCGGGTTCTCCTCGTGGTCCGTTTCACGGGAGCAACACTTGGAGTAGTTAGGTAACGCGGGGTCTACTGGTGGTCCGTTTCACGGGAGCAACACTCGAAGTAAACTGGTATGCCGCGGGATCAACTCGTGGTCCGTTTCACGGGAGCAACACGCAAAGTAGTTAGGGCACACGGGGTCTACTGGTGGTCCGTTTCACGGGAGCAACACTCGAAGTAGACTGGTATGCCGCGGATCCTACTTGTGAATCGTTTTACACCGGATCTCTCGAAGTAGGTTGATTTTAAGTGCCGTGGTTCAGACACTGAGTAACGAGACGATTAACTCTGATTTCGGAACTGTCTTTATTTCAAAAGAATAACTCTTATATAAGATGCTAAATTATACATCATTACATCTAAGAAAGGTCAAAGTTCTGGACGTGCTAAACTAAGGTTAATGCCAGGGTCACCCACCTCTGAGTCTGCTGACTCAGATTGTTTGTTCACGTACTGCTTCCCACACGCATTTCGGCTTCGCTGGCTGCTTTCGGCTTGCCTCGGTCAGTCGGTCATTCTTCCCGCTGATCACGCTGATTCTGCTTCCGGAGCCATCGACTAGGGCCGAGTTAGTAGGTTGGATATAGTTTTATGCTTATTACTAATTATTTATAGGTGAGAAAATCGGTTAGTGGGTTTGTATATGCGACATGCTGATGCATATTGATTGTATCAAATTACTAAGTGTGCATATAGGGTAGTAGGTCTTGGCACTAGGTGCCAACAGTGATAGAACTCTGCGAAGAGGAGGAGGAGTGTTAATCTTTGTAGACTCCAAACGTGCTTCTGAAGAGGTAAAATCACAAGAGTTTGGTGACATTGAATTTTGGTGAGTTTCTGATCCTGATGGAATTACTCTTTCCAGAACTTTGCCCCTTTCTGACCCTGAGGATCCATACCATCCCACTCTTGAGCTTTCAATTGAAAACAACTCCTTAATTAAACTTAAGTCTACACTTAAATCTCATAAAGTTCGTTTCTTTCGTAAGGCTGCCTTTATGAAATTAAATAAGTTAATTTCGGAATTTGATTGGTCTGATTTACTGGCATGCGATGATATAAACTTAGCATTACAAAAATTTTATTTCACTTTAAACTCATTTTTTGACGTTTGTGGGCCGTGGAAATATCCGTCCGCTTCAACGAATCCGCCTTGGTATACAAGGCATCTTAACGACTTAAAGAATAGTATGAGTAGACTTTTGAATAAACATAGATTATCTGGCTGTACAGTTAGTTATTCTAGATACTTAGTAGCTCGGTGCAATTTCACCGTACATAACGCAGAATGTTATAGGAGTTATATTCGCCGCTGCAGGATTCAGTTTACTCAGGATCCGAAGCACTAAGCGTAAACATGTATCTTTTCCCCCACTGCTTACGTTTGGGAACTCTTATGCGAACACTGATCAAGCAATGGCCGATCTCTTTGCACAGTTTTTTCAAACTACGTATTCACCTAGCAGCAGCTCAGCTCAGCCTTACACTTATGATATCCATTCAGCCAATCTTATATTTCGCCCATCTTTCGATCAAAGTGGTGTGTTATCGGATCTTCTTAAGGTCAAGCCCGTGTATTCGCCAGGCCCTGATGGAGTACCAGGCTGTGTTCTGAAGAACTGCGCCGATTCTCTGTGCAAACCGCTCGTTAAACTCTTTAATCTATCTCTGGAAACTTCGATCTTTCCCCTTATGTGGAAGGAATCCTTCATTATTCCGCTGCATAAAAAAGGGAAAAAATCCGACGCTGCAAATTATAGAGGCATCTCTAAATTGTCAGCAATTCCAAAGCTTTTTGAAAAACTTATCACTCCACATTTGCAACACCTATGTAGTTCAATAATAACTCCGTGCCAGCATGGCTTCATGAAGCGCTGCTCCACCACTACCAACTTATTGGAGCTAACATATTTTATCACGGATGGCTTCCGGAATGGCTTACAAACAGACGTCATTTACACTGACTTCAGTAAAGCATTTGACTCTGTTAACCATTCGCTTCTTATAAGTAAACTAAGTCTTTTGGGATTCCCAACTGATCTTCTTATCTGGATTTCGAGCTACTTATCTGGGAGAACCAAACGTGTTTTCTTTAAAGATGTTACCTCGCGTTTAGTCCGCGCCACATCTGGGGTGCCCTCAGGAAGCCATCTTGGACCCCTACTTTTTACACTGTTTATTAACGACTTGCCCCTTGCCTTAACTAATTCACTTGTACTTATGTACGCTGATGACGTTAAGCTATGCCTTCAGTATAAATTCACTAGCGCCCAGTCTTTCTCTATGGGAACGCCTTAGAACGATTAACTCAGGTTAACGATCTAGGTGTCCTATTGGATTTGAAACCGACCATATATCTACCATGATTAATAAAGCTATGGGTGTGCTTGGTTTTATTAAAAGATGGTCAAAAGAATTTAATGACCCGTACATAACTAAAACGTTAAATACATCATTCGTCGTTCTTGAGTATGGATCGTGTGTCTGGAGTCTTCAATACGGGGTACACCAAGATCACATACTTCCTGACTTTCGCTCTTTGGGGACTTAATTGGGATGCAAATCTTTACCTCCCCTCTTATCGTAGTAGACTTTTAAAAATCAACTTAGCATCATTAACAAACCGTAGAAGCGGGGTGTCATGTGTCTATATATTCGGGCTGTACGTATGCAGTGGGAACCGCGCAAAAAAGGGCTATCTCCATACGAGCAATCTATATTAAAATTCCACCTCTTCATTAATGAAATAAACTAATGCTGTTCATTCGTGGGCGTTACGCGGCCACAATGGCGAATTTCAACTTACGGGAGAACTGGTTGGTCAGATTCAGAAATATATAAACAATCTTACTGATTTTCTTGCGGGTTGTCCTGAGCACGGTCCTTTGTTGTATCGCTGAGGATGTATGGTGTCTTACAGCTTGTTTCCGTTATATGTTGTAGAGGAGTGAATTTAAAAAAATGTGTGTATTTACCCCAAGGACTCTTCTACCCTCTCATTTTTGTCCTTCGCTTTTTTACGGGGATCCCACGTATTGCATAGAGAATTAACTGGTTGGTCAATGAGCTTACCGAAATCATTATGCTTTCTTCCCATCGATTGTTGGTCTGCTATTGACGGAGAGTTTTTTATTCCCCTTGCCCTTATTCCATACATTTGCTGTTTGATGCTAAAAGCATGGGCCCGTTGCTTCGGTGTGCCCTTTTTTTTCGAAAATTTTTTTAACTTAGTAGCTTTTAACTCCTTGGTTGTGGACTCATGATTACATTAAGATCTGTTCTGGTTTAGGCTGTGGAGCTGTTGCCCATAGCAATGGCTCCGTCTCAATCCATCCCAAAACGGGGTTTTTGAGTAGTCCCGCTCCCGTATGTGTTGTGGCCTCAAAAGCTGGTGATAATACTCAACCATTAGGAACATAATCTGGTAATATGACTGCTGAAGATAATAGGGTCAATCCTGCTTGCGTGCGTCCCCTTTATGTTGTCCCTTCCATCCTTCCATGCCATTGCCGAAGGGAAGATGATACTAGAACTGCAGAATCTCTTGTGAAGTGTGCTGAACACACCGTTCGTGATGGTCTGTTGTTGAACCTAAATTGAGGCAAGGAGGGAAAGGCCATCTGCTCAATTGCGGATTGTATAATTGCCTATCGTTATAGAAGTTCCAAAACTTGCTGCACAGTTGCGTATATGGATTAAGAGCGTTAAGAGCAGGGATCATTCGCAAAAATGCCGATTGCGTAATTGACCTGCTTATCTATTAGTTTTTCGATGTACAAGGAGGTGGCCAAAGAGAAGGGGATGATAGGGCTTCATCTCAACCTAAACAATACAGAAGCACCTGAACACTATATTACAGAAGACTGTGTGAAACAAAGACAAGTTCAGCAGAGACGGGGCACATTCGGTCATTGACCTTACGTACGCCAGCTCCCCTATAACTTTTAGCGACCACAAGCTAATACTCTGCTCACTAGGTAGCAGGGGTCAGCAAGGACAGTAGACGGAACCAAACCCTTGAGGTTTCAGAGCCAATACGCTTCATACGAAGAAATTCTCAAAAGCAGCATGCGATATCGGCAACGTTCCACTGGCGGGACTCAAATAACTAATGCCTTTACAGCTAAGCTAGAGGTTGCCTCTACACCCGGTATGCAATAGTGAAGTAGCGAAATCGACTCCAGAATCGGCAGACGGCTCGTAGTTTATAGGGATCCGCGTAGAGTTCTGACGATGCCATACAAGAAATAAAACGCAAGTGCTTTCTTGAGGGCAACCCATAGAGTAAAGCCTACAGACTGGTAGTCAAAAGGCCGGAAGCCATTCCTGCCGGCAGCTCATATCAGTACTACACCCTTCCGGCTGACAACGACGAGGGGTTTGGCAAAATAACGGTAGACGAAGTAGCGGGAGGACCGAGAACGTTATGATTTTTATATAATTTAAGCCCTGAACAGGGCTTTTAAATAGCCAGTACGGGTTTCGCCAAGAGGAGAAATCGGAGAGAGTGGCAAATAAAGGCACAAATTTACTAGAGCGGGACTTTAAGCTGCCTAGAACCCATAAAACAGGAGCGCTGCTAGTTAGCAGAGGCAAGTGGTTGAACACGGCACAGATAGTGATCGGTGGAATAGCCATAACCTGACAGCAGGCCATTAAATACCTGGGAGAGACTTCTCTACTTCCAAAAGCTCCTGCGCTGTGTGAGGGCTCATTTTCACAAGAATACCTAACTAATTTGTACACTGCTAAGAGCGGAATGAAATTTGATTCGTAATTGAATGATCTTCCAACTTGAAACATATACGTCTAAACATCTAAGTAATATCAGCCGTCAAATCACGCCGCGTCAATGCATACCAATGGTAAAATCTCATAATTGGACAAAATAACACAATTAAAAAAGTACTATTCTACCAAGCTTAAAAACTATTAGTCTCCAATTATAAGCCCACATTTTCATATCTATTAAACCAGTTCTAGTGTTTTATTGTCAGCTGCTTCAATCGCTGTTACTTGCTTGAAGGGGAATTGAATCTGCTATGATGGAGTTAAGCAAAGGATAAGCCGCTTGTACAAATACATGTTGTTGCAACTTGTACATGAACGAATTTGAAGTGGAGACCGATTTTATTGATATAAAAATGCACTTTTTGTAGCTAAATAAATATACAATATTATTAGGTGGTCAATTAATGGAGATGTAGCCAAACTAAAAAATTATAAATTTACAATTTAAAGAGTGTGGATTGTGTTCTTACAACCGTTTCCGGTTGTTATTCATGTTGTGTTTGCTCATTGTTGAGCCAAGCAGAAAAGGGCGAAGCTGCGTAAAATAAGCTGCATATATTATAATCTGTGTAGCGGCGGCGTGTTATCGGCAGTTCTGGTTTTGTTTACTTCTCCCCGTTCGCATGCGCTTTGCTGGTATTTGTAGCGCATGCGCTTTGAAGAGCTTTTTTGTAGAGCTGCTGCACACTAGCAAATCTTGCATTTATGTGCGTTCATATTGATAATTCATATTGCTAAGCTTTGTACTTGTGTTTTGTTATTGATTGGAGTTTTGCAAGTTGGGGTTAGAGTTGAACCCTCGAGAAATAAAAATATTGAAATTGCCTTGAAAATTTAACTGTGGAATTTAATTCGTTTGGCCGCTATTAAAAACCATTAATAGCTCAACATTTTGGTGACCCCGACGTGATTATCATCCGTTCAATTATCGCGATCAGCATTAAAAGTGCCACTAAAACACCGTTGTTGGTTTTGTTGTCGCATTTTAATTTAATTGGCATCTTAATTGGAATAATTCAATGGAATCTGGAGCTGAAGCTACTGCATCTGCTGCGTCAAGCCGTGAAAGGATGCTGCGGAGACGCGCAGAGGTAACATGCCAGGAAATGGAGGTACTGCATCGGAAGGTCAAGGCTGCGATGCAAACTGAAGATTCAACCATTCTGACCCTCGAGTCTATGGAGAAGCGTCTGCGCGACCGTTTCACCACGCTGCAGGAGGAATTGGAGGAGCTAAATTACAGCGAGATAGGGAGCGATTTATATTGGCGAATCTCTCAGCTGGCTACAGACGTGCACGTTGACATCCAGGTGGAGGTGGCCAAGCGTTCTATGCGGGTTGCTGCTCACTCTACACTGTTAGATGCTACCAATGGTGCTGGGATTTCAAACACTCCATATAGGCCTGCTCCCTCATTGCCCCCGTTGCCAATGCCAACATTTAGCGGCGGCTATGCTGAGTGGCCGGATTTCTGCGCCCTATTTAGGACAACAATTGACAGCCACCCGCACTTGACCAAGATGGAGAAGCTCAGGTGGCTCATTTCCTGCCTGCGGGACTCAGCCCTGGAGACTGTGAGGGCGCTTGAGATTACCGACGCTAACTATGAGGTTGCCCTCGACCTTTTGCGCAACCGTTTCAGCAACCGTCGCTTAATCTTCCAGGCTCACATCAACGAGATCCTGCAGTTAAGGGCGGTTGAGCCGGGATCCGTTGCTAGTCTTCGAGAATTATCCGACCGATTTAATGGACATATGCGTGCCCTTATGAGTTCCGGGACGTCGGCCGAAATTCAAAGATGCCTCCTCATCCAGATCATCTTTCAAAAGCTGGACCCTGCCACAAAGGCCAAATGGGAAGACTCTCTGGCAGGAAGCACTGATGATAGCCTGCCAACTTGGGAATCTATGGCTCGGTTTCTGGAACAAAGGTGCCGTACCCTGGAGACGGTGGATTTGGCCTTAGCTCCGCATTTGTCAGCGAACCAAGCGGGGCGACGTAGGCCATTTTACAACCGATCCTGCATGCTCCTGAATGCTCCGCCTGCTTCGTGTGCCCTGTGCGGCATCCTGGCACACGCTGTGCCTTCTTGCCCAAGGTTTCTCGCCTTGTCAGTTGAGGAACGATACGATGAGGTCCGACGTCTTGCCCTCTGCTTTGTGTGCCTCAAGTCTGATCACTTGGCCCGCGGATGCTCATCCTCCCGCTGCCCAACTTGCAATAGCCGACATCATGCGCTATTGCATCCTTGCGAGCGTTTATCTGGCGCCACTTCCGTTCCTGCTTCTGGATCGAATCCGGCCAATGTAGCTGGGGTTGCGACCTCTCAGGCTCCTGCTAATGCTCTTGTTGCACAGGATCGCAGCGCTGAAATAGTGTTCTTGCCCACCGCCCACATTCTCGTCCGTGGCAGATCAGGAGCCTTTCTTCCTTGTCGAGCGCTACTTGACTCCGGCTCCCAAGTTCATCTCATCACATCACGGCTGGCCAGCCAACTTCAGCTTCATCGGTCCAAATGTTCTGTAGCAGTGACTGGCCTTGGAGACGCTGAGTTTACAACGGATGGAGCATCTGTTAACGTTTGCCTGAAGTCTCGCCTATCCACGTATTCCGTTTACATTGAGGCAATTGTGGCGTCTCACATCATAGAGCGTCAACCTGGCCTGAACTTAGATGTGTCCAATTGGAAGGTTCCCGCCAATGTGGTTCTAGCCGACCCGGACTTCCACCGAGCTCAGCGTGTGGATCTGCTGATTGGAGCAAGCCTGTTTTTTGATCTGCTCTCAGTCGGGCAAATCCAGCTAGGAGACGGTCTGCCTCTGCTGCAGAAGACACGTTTTGGATGGGTAGTTTCTGGAGGAGGTTGCACCCCGGGAAACCCTCGCTTGGCCGCCTCATGTAGGATGATTCCTGCTGACCCAGCAAACTCTGTTGACGATCGCCTCGATTTTCTTCTCCGCCAATTCTGGGAAGTGGATGCCTGCACTGCGCCTATCGTTCAGGCTACTAAGGAGGAGCTCGATTGCGAGGCCCACTTCGTCATGCACCACGTCCGTCTTGAATCTGGTGCCTATTCAGTTCGCCTTCCAATCAAGCACAGTGTGGAGCTGTTAGGGGAATCCTATGCACAGGCTTTGCGTCGGTTCCATTCACTTGAGCGCAAGCTGGATCGTCATCCGAATTTAAGGACCCAATATTCGTCTTTCATCAAGTAATACTTGGATCTGGGTCACATGTCTCTGGTGCCGCAGGAATTGCGAGGTAAGTGCCAGTATTTCCTTCCCCACCACTGCGTCCTGAAGGAAGAAAGTTCCACTACTAAGCTGAGAGTTGTGTTCGATGGTTCGGCTGCTACGACCTCTGGCTATTCCCTCAATGATGTCCTGATGTCCGGCCCCGTGATTCAGCCTAAGCTTTTTCACACATTGCTTCGGTTTCGGTCTCACCTTGTAGCTTTGACTGGGGACATTTGCAAGATGAACCGCTGCGTAAGGGTCTTTCCGGATGATAGTTTTCTGCAGTGCATCCTCTGGAGAGATTCTAGCCACGATGACGTGAAGGTTTTTAAGCTCGACACCGTGACGTATGGCACAAAACCAGCGTCTTTTCTATCTGTTCGCTCAATGCACCAGCTGGCTAAGGATGAAGGTGCCGGTTTTCCCGTTGGCTCTCGTGTTGTCCTCCAGGATTTTTATGTGGACGACCTTATATCTGGTGCCCCAACAAAGACTGAAGCGCTTGAGATAATAGCTCAAACATCGAGCCTGTTGAACAAGGGTCAGTTTCAATTAAGGAAATGGTGCTCCAACATCCCAGAGGTTTTGGAAGGCGTACCCGAAAGTGATAGAGAGTCATACTTGAAATTTGACGATGGCAGTCCGTTCACAAAGACTCTTGGATTAGCATGGGATCCTTCTGCTGACCTGCTGCTGTTTTCCTTTGAAGCTCTTATGACCCAATGGGCTTGGTAGGTCCTGTCGTCACTAAGGCAAAGATCCTGTTGCAGAAGCTGTGCCGAAAAAATTTGTCATGGGATGAAAGCCTTCCTCAGTCTCTTCTCTCCGAGTGGTTACAGTTCTGTTCCAGCTTTGACCAAATTCAGCGAATCAAGTTTCCTCGGTTGGTCATTCCCTGCCAAGAAAATCTGGAGGTCCACGGATTCTGCGACGCTAGCTTAGATGCGTATGGAGCTTGCGTGTACGTATTGTCAGGTTCTGATTGTCGGCTTTTATGTTCAAAGAGTCGAGTTGCACCCATTAAAACTCAGACAATACCGAAACTAGAGCTATGTGGAGCTGAGTTGCTAGCAAGACTAATGGCTGAAGTTGCTGATCTTGGGACGTATAAAGGAGATTATTATTGTTGGTGTGACTCCTTGGTTGCCCTATCCTGATTCAAGATGAACCTGCTCGGTTTAACGTGTTCGTTTCTAATCGCGTTTCTTCCATTCAGGAGCTCACCAAGGCAATGAAATGGCTTTATGTTCCTACTGCCGTCAACCCAGCCGATCTACTGTCAAGAGGTTCTCTTCCCACTGAGCTATTAAACTCCCAGCTTTGGTCCCAAGGCCCTCCATTTCTTGGTGGTTCCAAGGATGATTGGCCCATCGCTATTGTGGCCGAAAAGGCAACCGTCGAACTGCGCGCCAGGACTCTATTGGCTACGGCTCCACCCAGGGATATCGTCGCATTGTCAAGGTTTGCCAACTCGTTTCCCTCCCTACAGAGAGTGTTCGCCTACGTTTACAAATTTTGCCGCCGCATCCGTCACGAAGGGATTTCTGTTCAGGATCTCAAGGGAGGAACCCATCTGCTGTTGCGCGTCGTCCAGCTTACCGAGTTTAAGGAAGAGATAAGTTTACTAAAGTCACGCAGATTGGTTCCGCCCTCAAACTCTCTGGCCTCGCTTGCTCCCTTTGTGGATGATGATGGTTTGCTTCGTGTTGACGGGCGATTGCGGAACTCTGCGTTGGATTTTGACGGACGTCATCCGATCATTCTTCCCAGAGGCCATCCCGTCACTTCGGCTATAGTGACTCACTTTCACGAGAAGAACCTGCATTGTGGCCCTCGGGCACTAGTGGCGAAAATCCGTTCTCAATACTGGCCCATTGGGGGGAGGAAGACCGTTTCAAGGGTTGTGAATAAATGCGTACGCTGTTTTCGCGCAAAGCCTCGTCTACTGGAGCATGTCATGGCCGATCTTCCTGCCGAGAGGGTTGAAGGATTCCAATGTTTTGATGTCACCGGTGTGGATTTTTGCGGACCGTTTTTCTACAAGGCAGAGACTCGGAATAAGGGCCCTATTAAGTGTTATGTAAGCGTATTCATCTGCTTCAGCACGAAGGCAATCCACTTGGAGTTGGTTAAGGATCTTTCCACCGCTTCGTTTCTGAGCGCCCTTCAACGTTTTATTTGTACGCGACGTAAACCCAGGCAGATATGGTCGGATAATGCCACCAATTTTGTGGGAGCCAAGAATGAGCTAATTGAGTTGAAGCGAAGATTCCTCAGCCAGGATCATCAGGCTTCTCTGCACGAGTTTTGCCTGTCTGAGTCTATCGAGTGGCGATTTATTCCTCCACGCTCTCCCCATTTTGGTGGTCTGTGGGAAGCAGCAGTGAAGACGGCTAAACACCATCTTTATCGCGCAGTTGGTCCCGCAGTTCTTGGCTTCGAGGAATTAAGGACTTTGTTGTGTCGCATCGCCTCAATTATTAATTCTCGGCCCCTTGTGTCGTTTTCAGAGAATCCTGCGGATCTAGATGTCCTGACGCCGGCTCATTTTTTAAATGGCGGACCGCCTTCAACATTCATCGAGCCGGACCTTACTGCGCTAAACTTTAATCGGCTGGATGAGTGGCAGAGAGTCTCCTTCCTGCAGCAGGTTTTCTGGGCTCGTTGGAAGGAAGAGTACCTCACGCTGTTGCAGCAGCGTTCCAAATGGCGCACCCCTGGCCCTGTAATTGCTGTTGGAGACATAGTCCTGGTGAAGGATGAAAATCTACCTCCAATGAGGTGGCCTCTGGCCAGGATACTGGAGCTGGTTCCTGGGCGTGACGGAGTGAACCGTGTAGCCGTTCTCAAAACAGCGGTTGGAATGACTAAGCGTGCGGTGTCACGGTTATGTCTGCTGCCTGTCAAGGATTCTGTTGAAGACCCAGCCTTCAACGGGGAGAGTATGTTGAGCCAAGCAGAAAAGGGCGAAGCTGCGTAAAATAAGCTGCATATATTATAATCTGTGTAGCGGCGGCGTGTTATCGGCAGTTCTGGTTTTGTTTACTTCTCCCCGTTCGCATGCGCTTTGCTGGTATTTGTAGCGCATGCGCTTTGGGGAGCTTTTTTGTAGAGCTGCTGCACACTATCAAATCTTGCATTTGTGTGCGTTCATATTGATAATTCATATTGCTAAGCTTTGTACTTGTGTTTTGTTATTGATTGGAGTTTTGCAAGTTGGGGTTAGAGTCAAACCCTCGAGAAATAAAAATATTGAAACTGCCTTGAAAATTGAACTGTGGAATTTAATTCGTTTGGCCGCTATTAAAAACCATTAATAGCTTTTTTTCATTTTAATTTTTAATCTGTAAAGAACGGTTTTTGTATGTTCTTTTCTCGCATCAAATGTTGCGGCTAGCTCCCAGTGATTGTGGTAACGTTCTACCAAATATATGACCCGACGTGATTGCCCGAACCCAAAAATAATACAGATAGCTTTTCTCGGGTTAAGCAGCCGCCGGAAAGAAGTTTGGCCGACAATAATTTATTGAATTCGTGACGTCACTTTTTTTTATAATTGTGTTCGCGTCGCCCGATCTATTCTCGTCGCCGCTCTCATGCATTCGATCGGCCACCTGCATCTGCCGTCATGTGCCAGCGTCTCGCTCTCTCGCGGGATCCCCCCAAAACAATTAAATAAATTGTGCTTATTTTTATTAAAGCCAATATTTAAAACAAAAAAATAAAGGTCCCGAAAACGCTCGATAACTGAACATTTGGTGAACCCCGACGGGATTGTGCTTAGAAAGATTTGAGCTGCGCGGCATAAAATACATAAACAAATTAAAACCTTAAAAAACATTATTCGGTTTGTGATTTGTGCGCGAAATATTAGCATCTGTTGACATACATATGTATATACGCTGTTTGCAGAGTGCTACAATCACTTATACATATTTACCCCGTTATATAGAAGTTGCACAGTGAGTCGAACTAAAATAAATTATTTGTTGCGAAAATGAATCCGTTTTCCGATTGTGCCTCTCCTGGAAGGAAAGTATTTCTAAGTCAAAGTGCAGTTGTCCTTTTCGAGGATCTTCAAGGATTGCTGTCCTCCTTGAAATCAGTAGAGACATTTTCGGAGGCGATGATAAATGTGCGGCTTAGGGAATTGGAAGGCATCGTCGCGGATTTCAAGAGCACACACAATGAGCTGTCCGAGCTGGATGTTGCAGAACTCAGGAGCGATCTGCGCGTCAACTTTAACGATGCGGCAAGGGAGGCACGATTTATCCTGGACCAGGAGATTATGCGGCGCTCCAGTTTGTTGCCGGCGAGTTCGACGCTGATCAACGGTACTTCTGCCACCGATAAGTCGGGTCGAGAAGCTTCAATAATAATAATGAAATAATGAATCTGAGGGCCGTAGAATCCACATCGGCGACGATGCTTCGCGAGCTTTCTGACCAATTTAATTCGCATATGCGAGCCCTGTCAAGCATGGGCACAACGAAGCAGATTGCTAGCTGCATCATAATCCAAGTGCTGTTGCAGAAGGTTGATGAAGCCACGCAGTTTAAGTGGAAGGAAATTCAAGCTGACTCGGATTCCTTGGATTCCATTCCAACGTGGGAGTCCATCGCTAGTTTTCTTTAGCAGAGATGCCGGACTTTGGAGAGCATGGATTTGCCGAAGACATCATATGTACCAAACATTGCCATTCTTACATAATAAACTCCTGCCCAATCTTAAAGTTTGTTGCCTGAGGATCGTTTAGGCGAAGTTAGGCGATTGGATTTATGCCGTAAGTGCCTTGGATCTGGGCACTTTTCTCGGCATTCCAATTCGTCAAGCTGCAGTGCGTGTGGACGCAGGCATCATAGTTTGCTGCATTTTGGTGGCAATTCGCCAGCTCAAGGCCAACACCCCTCTCCCGAAGTTTTCGCATCTAGCGACGCTGTTTCTCGGTCAGCGTCCGCTCCCTCATTTGGGTGATGAAATAAGGACGTTGCAGACAAAGGGAATGGTTGGGAATAATAACTTCGAAGTCTGCTCCTCCGAAGTCCAGCGCTTGTCCTCCCGTCACTCACTAGTCGCCGTTCCAAGTTGGTCGCCAATAGACACACCTCCCAGTCATACACCTGGCAGGATATGCGGTTTTAGTGCCCGGCGGCCGGTTCAACTAATAGCTCCCTCCGTTCTGACTCATGCGCTCGAGCTGCGCCTTCTTCACACCAGGTGGTCACTGTGCAACGCCCCATCGAGCCTGGATCAGGAGGCTCCTGACTGGACCGCGGTGACCCCGATCGGTTTACTAGACTAGTTTGAGTTCCAAAGTTGACCATATCCTGCTTTCCAGGATTACGCCTTTTCGTTGCGGTAAGGATGCGATAAGATATATGCCAGACTTTATACAATTCGATACCAGGTTACCTGATGTGTTTGGGAAATGGCCCAACCCGACTCGTTTACCCTGGGTTTCAGTTGCCCAGGGATCACGGATCGCACTTGCTGCCAGCTTACCACTTCTAGTTCTTTAAAGGAATCTTTACATATTGATTGCCAGACTCTCTAAAGGCGGTACTATAACTCAACCCAACTCCCTCATTGTCACTTGTCCTCCGTATATAATGGTATGAGGATACCTCTTATTTTAATAGTGTCCTTATAGAACCATTACGTTCCACGGTGCCTCCGCTTTATCCAGTTCCTTATAGGACCGGCCGCGTTACCCCAATCATCTTCCCCAATCCCCATTTGAAGCATTAAGTAAAAATACATGGTTTCAACGTTTCAAAAACAATATTGGCATATTATAAGCCGTCGTGAGGGCAGATTCTGAGAAAAAATATGCAAAAACGCTGAATATCACAAAATGGATAATGTAGCACTGCCACCAAAATTTTTTTTATTGCCATCTGGTATCATCTTCAAAAGGCTCAGAACGCTCAGCAAGCGGATCACAATCAATCATATATGAAAAAGTAACAGTAAGATCCTATTAGGCCCCTCAGCACATCGATAAGCAAATCGAAAGTAAAACAGTCATCAAGAAGTTAAGCTCCATAAATCGTTAGATCAGGAACACGAATAGTAAACCATTGTTAAACACATCGGTTTGTATACCTTCAGGATGAGAACCTTCGTAGAAAACTGGGGAAAAACTAAGACCCTTAGAACACCATACTGAAGCGAAGGCACTGACGAAGGCGAGATGACAAGATTATGACGAGAGCAGCTGAGTATATTTTAAGTACCGGCGGTTATGGGCATTAAGTAACGGACCTTGTTATCTTGACAACCTTGAATCGGGTAATTAGATCTTTGAATTAGGTGCCAAGTGCCAATTGCTAAAGATGTTGGCCAAGTCTTTGCATGTTATCCAGAATGCGTTTGCCTCCTTGATAGGTAGTATCATAGTCCGAATAAAGGTCGGCCGACAATGAGTGTCGTAATATGAAATGTTGAAACGCTGCGATGAATGCTTTAAAGGGTGTGGATGATGTGGAGTTCCTTTGTGGCATGGCTTTTTATCCTTGGAGTTCCTTTTCCTTGGTTCCTTGGACTAATCCTTTGTTTCCTTTATTGATATGGGACTTGCGTAATCGAATCTGGTGTGCATTAAACAGTCGGTTGGACCCGTGGAACAGGAAGCTGATCCTTAATCTGTGTATTGGTAGCTTGCCTCAGTAAAAATCAAGGCTTGCAAAAAAGTTACAGTTTGTCTGAGGATATTTTTCTATGAAAGTGATTGCAACGTCGTACGCGTACGCCATTACCTTCTTAACTTTCCAAATGCGAGGTTTCTCTGCAGTCGGTCTATGAGGGTTGATCTGCCTAGTGAAGAACCCACTGTCCTACGAATTAGCAGTTGATCAATGAGTCAAGCCGTCGGTTATGGTGTTTGGGAGAACGTTGTTGGAAGCTATGTGTAAAAAGACCACGTTCAAGGAAACGTCGATTGGATCGGTCTTGCCTGCGTTGGATCAGCCAACGGTAGCGCGCAGATCTGCTATCGTGTTAGAGAAGATATGTCAAAGGAGCGATTTGGCAAAGAAGTCGTCAATGGGAACAAAACAAACGTATCCAAGTTTATGCGTATCCATGAAAATGTATCCAAGTCTAAGGTGTGCTTGGAAGACCCACTATTAATAAGCGAGTCTTCGTACAGCGTACACCAATTCGTTGTGCAACGAACTGTTTTTGTTTGTTCTTTGCTCGCAACAATTGCCGCGGCAAGCTTATGGAGATTGTGGGAACGTTCCACAGAAATAACACAGACAGCTTTTCTTCTGACTAATGCCTAATGGCCAACTATAATTTATTGACTTCAGAAACGCCTGTAAAGTCTCCCGGTTCCAACTCCTTTTGGGCCCTCGCTCTTTATGACTTTTTTCGCGCCTCCCGCTCTCATGCATTCGATCGGCCACCTGCATCTGCCGGTATGCGGTTGCGCTGTCTTGCTCTCTTGCGGTAAATCTCGGTCGCTCCGCACCATCAAGTGTTGAGCTGCGCCCCTGCTTGTACTTCATAGCTCGGTCTCCAATTCCTCAGACTATTCTTTAAATATATCACCCAAGATCTAATAAATTAATATTATATATGTCGTAGAATGGTTAGTTTGCCCATTGTACATGTGCGTACAGCTTTGTTGTGGCGACACATTGTCTAGTAGTGTTAGAATGCACAGTAGCTGAGGAAAAGGGACACACTCTGCTGCTGAGCATGGTCTGGTCGGAGAGCGCGGACTGAATGCAAGTAACAGAGATGGCAATAGACTTTGCAGAAATGAGACAGAACTCTGTGTTACGCAGGTCAGTTTGGATGCGTCTCTTGCAACGAGCAGAACTTGCTGTGCAGACAGACTAGAAATATGGAATCTTTGGAGGAATTTCGTCATCAGAAGTGGGATCTGCTTTGCCTACTGATCGTGCCACCGATCCGTATTTGTTGGCGTTGGAGCTGCAAAACCGCAACCTACTGGAAATCATCAAAAACATGCAGACACCAAGGGCACCGCCAACCGATGGAAAAGCGTCATATGTAACTCTTCCAAAATTCAATCCTGACAGTGCTGGAGCAGATGCTTCCTCTTGGTGTTCAACAGTGGACCTAATTTTTGAGGATAACGTGCTCGAGGGTAGCAATCTGGTGATCGCCCTAAGCAAGGCACTAGAAGGCGCCGCATCACAGTGGCTTTCCCAAATTTGCTTTGCCGGCATCACTTGGGCACAGTTCAAGAAGCTGTTTATACAACGCTTTGTTGGAATTGAGACTTCTGCCGCCACGCTATTAAGTGTTTTGAATGGTCGACCAAAGCCGGAGGAGGGCTTCGCTGAATACGGTAGCCGTATTGTGACACACTGGATTTTTACAAACAACGTGAAAACTCGCAATGAGCTACAACAACAGCTACACGCACACTCTTTCAAAAAGCGCAGTATGGACGACGATTCAACTGGCTCGGAGCGCAAGAAGTACAAGTTTCCGACCCCGATGAAATGTAATTACTGTGGAAAGACTGGCCATAAATACGCCGAATGCCGTGCTCGCTTGGAAAAGGGCTAGAGCAAAGGGAAAATCCACAGCGGCAGCAACGTGACTGGACTGAAGGATCGGTCAAGCGTTAAATGTTTTAAGTGCGACGAATTGGGACATTTTGCATCTGCTTGTCCAAAAGGCCGAACGTATGAGAAGCGGGTAGATATCTGCACAGTAGCTTTACCGACCGGAATAATAAGGGCATCCGGTGAGTCTATTCCATTTTGTTTTGATTCGGGTGCTGAATGCTCCTTAGTGAAGGAAAGCGTCGTGGATTAATTTAAGGGAAAAAGAATAAATAACATTGTAAAACTTAACGGTTTAAGTAATGATTCCATTTGTAGTACTCAGCAAGTATTATGTAATATAAATATTGAACAATATTGCTTTGAAATTTTGTTACACGTAATTATGGATAAGTATCTGAAATACGATGTGTTGGTTGGTCGTGAAATCCTTAGCTTGGGCTTTGGAGTAACAATAGACGCCGAAAAATTCCAAATTTATAAAACAAAAAGGGTAAATGTTTTGACTGTAACTGATTACAAAGATATTTTAAATGCTGATATTGATTTAGTCGACTAAATCAAAATTCCAAATTTATAAAACAAAAAGGGTAAATGTTTTGACTGTAACTGATTACAAAGATATTTTAAATGCTGATATTGATTTAGTCGACTAAATGTTTGTAAAATGTATGTCGACTAAATCAATTTCAACATTTAAAATATCTTTGTAATCAGTTACAGTCAAAACATTTACCCTTTTTGTTTTATAAATTTGGAATTTTTCGGCGTCTATTGTTACTCCAAAGCCCAAGCTAAGGATTTCACGACCAACCAACACATCGTATTTCAGATACTTATCCATAATTACGTGTAACAAAATTTCAAAGCAATATTGTTCAATATTTATATTACATAATACTTGCTGAGTACTACAAATGGAATCATTACTTAAACCGTTAAGTTTTACAATGTTATTTATTCTTTTTCCCTTAAATTAATCCACGACGCTTCCGATAAAATGGCCTTAACAAATATCCTAAAGTGTTACTCTGATTGGTTTATCAGCGGTATTCCAAAAACTCGAGTCTCGACAGGGCAGTTGGAAATTAATTTAATAGATCCACTAAAGACGGTGCAACGACGTCCTTACAAGCTAAGTGAAGAAGAGAAAAACCATGTGCGTTGCAAAATTAATGAATTATTGAAAGCTAATGTTATTCGTCCAAGTTTCTCACCTTTCGCTAGCCCTATGATGTTGGTAAAGAAGAAAAACGGCACTGATCGTCTTTGTGTGGACTATAGGATATTAAATGAGAATACCGTTGCTGATAGGTATCCGTTGCCCCTTATCGCAGACCAGATTGCCAGGCTTCGCGGTGCCAAATATTTTTCGAGCTTAGATATGGCTAGTGGCTTCTACCAAATTCCAGTACATGAAAATTCGATTGAGCGAACAGCGTTTGTAACGCCAGAAGGACAGTACGAGTTTTTGACCATGCCTTTTGGCTTGAAAAATGCACCTTCTGTGTTCCAGAGGGCCATAATAAAGGCATTAGAACGGCGTTGGAACGGTTGCGTACTGTGCTAGAAACATTAAGTAAGGCCGGATTTTCGTTTAATGTAACTAAGTGCTCCTTTCTTAAAACTCGTATAGAGTATCTGGGGTTCGAAATAAGCAACGGGGAAATTAGGCCAAACCCACGTAAAATAAAAGCATTAATTGATTTACCGCCTCCACAATCTGTGTCGCAGTTACGACAATTTATTGGATTGGCTTCATATTTCAGACAGTTCGTTCCAAAATTTTCGGAAACGCTTAAGCCTTTGTATCACATAACGTCAAAGAAGATTGCAACTTTCACCTGGCTACCAGACCACGAGCAAATACGAACTAAAATCATATCAGTGTTGACACAGGCCCCCGTTTTGATCATATTCGACCCGCAATACGCAATAGAGTTGCACACTGACGCCAGTTCAATCGGCTATGGAGCTATATTATTGCACAAAATTGACAAAAAACCCCATGTCATCGAGTATTATAGTAAATGTACGTCTCCTGCCGAGTCTAAATACCATTCTTATGAATTAGAGACGCTAGCGGTTGTTAACAGTGTCCAATATTTCCGCCATTACTTGCAGGGACGTAAATTTGTCGTATATACAGATTGCAATTCTTTGAAGGCCAGTCGCACAAAACTTTATTTAACGCCGAGGGTACATAGGTGGTGGGGATTTTTGCAATCGTTTAAGTTCGACTTAGAATACAGAAAGGGTGAACGAATGGCGCACGTAGATTGTCTATCTCGGAATCCAGTGCCTGAGAAAAATAATGATCAAAATAAAACACCTGTGGAAAATAGTGGTCTGAATAGGATACCTGAGAAGCGAATAAATCTGACTGAGGTAACCGACAATTGGTTAATTTCGGAACAGCAGCGTGATAGCGAGATTTTAGAAATATCAACTAAATTAAGAAATAATGAATTACCAGATAATCTAGATAAAACCTACGAATTACGTAAAGGTATTTTGCATAGAAAAATACAGCGAAATGGTAAAACTAAATGTCTACCGGTAATTCCAAGGTCATTTCGGTGGGCAATTATCAATCATGTCCACGAATCAATAATGCATTTGGGTTGGGAAAAGACATTGGATAAGGTTTATAGCTATTATTGGTTTGAAAACATGTCAAAATATGTGCGTCGGTTCGTAGAAAACTGTATCACTTGTAAATTGTCGAAGCCACCTGTAGGTAAAGTGCAGGCAGAGTTACATTCTATTCCTAAAATAGATATTCCGTGGCACACTGTACATATAAACATAACAGGAAAATTGAGTGGTAAAAACGACTTAAAAGAATATGTTATTGTCTTAATAGACGCATTTACAAAATTTGTTTATTTTTACCACACTTTGAAAATAGATACGGAAAGTTGTGTTAAGGCCGTAAGATCAGTTGTCCCTTTATTTGGCTTGCCTACCCGTATTATAGCGGATCAAGGTCGATGTTTTGCAAGTTCAGATTTTCGTGAGTTTTGTTCTTCTCAAAAAATTAATTCGCATTTAATTGCCACCGGTGCGAGTAGGGCCAACGGTCAGGTCGAGCGAGTAATGAGCACACTCAAAAGTATGTTGACGGCTGTGGAAACCGGTCAGAGGTCGTGGCAGGATGCGTTGGCCGAGGTGCAATTGGCAATGAATTGTACGGCGAATAGAGTAACTAAGTTTAGCCCATTAGAATTGTTAATTGGTAAAGAAGCTAGACCTTTTGGCTTACTACCAATAGATGAGGAAGTTGATGACAAAATAGACAGAGAAAATCTAAGAAAAGAAGCAAAACAGAATATGGAAGACGGCGCACGATATGATAACCGCAGGTTTGATAGTAATAAGGCGAAAATTGTTAAACATAGTTTAGGCGATCATGTTTTGCTTAAGAACGAGGAGCGTCATCAAACTAAGCTTGACCCTAAATTTAAAGGGCCGTTTGAGATTGTCAAAATACTAGATGGAGATAGATATCTGTTAAAGTCTTTAACAAGCAAGCGAACTTACAAATATTCCCATGAATTCTTAAGAGCTTTGCCAAATAATCAGTTAATACACGAAGACAGAGACGGCATGATGGAAAATGCGTCTGACAATGAAGAAAGAGATTCATAAAAAAAAAAAAAAAA
>JAJJHT010010398.1:1753927-1925600 GCA_021223865.1 Drosophila pandora
TCGATATAGACTACTGCATATTTATTAACCAAATCCCCTAAAGCTCGAACTATGGCACGTTGAAAGACTGACGAAGCGTTTTTGAGGCCAAAGGGCATAGCTAAAAATTCATATTGACCCTCTGGTGTCACGAATGCAGTTCGCTCAACCGAATCGGGGTGAATTGGCACCTGATAGAAGCCACTGGCCATGTCTAGGCTAGAGAAATATTTACCGCCTTGCAGGCGATCTATTTGGTCTGATATTAATGGCAAGGGGTATCTATCTGACACAGTATTTGCGTTGAGTTCTCGATAATCTATGCACAGTCTGTCACTGCCGTCCTTCTTTTTTACAAGTAACATTGGACTAGCGAAAGGGGAGCTACTTGGTCTAATTACGTTGGATTCTAGCATTTGCTGAATCTTTTCTCTTACTATTTCTTTCTCACTCTCGCTAAGACGATATGGTCGTCTCTGTACTGTTTTGTTTACGTCCACTAAACGGATTTCTAAAGAACCTGTCGTAACACGTCTATTTGGAATGCCATCAATGAGAAATTTGGAATATTTGGCCAGTATGTCGTTTAATTTTAACTTATCACTATTACTTAGCTCCAAATTAACATTACTTTTATGATCTATCTCGTTTACATTTTTATCATTATTTAAAGACAGTACGGTTTGAGTTTTGTAGATATCGAATCTATCTCTTTCTAAAGTTACTCCAAAACCAAGCTCAAAAATGTCTTGTCCAATTATCATATCATATTTGAGGCACTTATTATCTACTACATGAAATGACAATTCAAAATTAAATTCAGAAATTTGTATGGTGGACAGAATCTGCATATTGCTCTTGACAACATTGTCGCCTATGCATCTCAAAACAACCATGTTATGGATTCTCTTTCCAGCCAGCTTGGCGCCGACTGTTTCTTTAACCAGAGAGCATTCTGATCCAGAATCAAAGAAAAATGGAAACTTCTCACCAAATTGAATTGCAGTCCCATTTGGCTGATTTAATGCGCACATGTCTACTCTCCTTTCGTTGCTGCTTCGGCTCGCTGTTGCTGTTCCTCTCGTACACACTGAAGCGATATGTCCAACGCCGCCGCACTTGAAGCAAGTAATTGTTAATCTCTCTCGTACCATCGTTGTTCTGTTGTTGCTTTCGCCGTGTCTAGTCTCGTTTCGTTCTTCTGTTCTCCTCTTGCGACACTCCATTGCTTTATGTCCAAGTTTTCCGCAATTATGGCATCTAATCGGCGTCTGCATTTTGAATCTCTTACTCTCGGGTCCCTCTGATGCAGAAAATTCTAAATTCCTGCTGAACGTGTGCGCCTTGAGTTGTTGTTGCAGTTCAGCACGTGTTTTTATGTTTGTGGTGAACGCTACACGCTGCAGTCTGGGGTCAATTTGGGAAGCATGGGCCAAGACTAGGGATATAGCGATCTCCTCATGGGTCATTGATTTCCACTTGGTCAATAACGATGTAATTAGTCGGCTTGAATACACCGAGAGGCATTCATTTGCATTAGGACGTCCCTTGAGCATGTTGAGCAACACTGCTGCCGGCGTCTCGTTGCCTTCGTAGCGTTCAATGAACAAATCTCTGAATTGCGACCAGCTCATTCCGGGGAAACAAATTTGCGAAAGCCACTGCGATGCACTACCGAGTAGCGATTTGCTGAGCGTCATCACCAAGGATGCACCTTCTTGTGGATGTTCACTTAAAATCATATCCGCCGTTTTGCACCATGCTGCCGCGTCGGCTTCTGCAGCTTCGGGGTTGAATATCGGTAACATCGCGGATGCGGCACGCGTGTCAGGTTGCGGCGTTGCTTTTAATAGTTCGGTTATCACTCTATTTTGCGATTCTAATAGTCTGCGCCAGCTATCTTCCGAGTTATCTTGTAGGGGCAGTGATCCCACTTCTGATGTCGGGAAATGTTGGTCGTTTTTCTCAGTCATTTTCTATTTTTTACACGCAGCGAGTCGCAATGATATTCTTCCTTATGACCGTTCACTTCCGATGGCCGTTTGCAATTACCTTCCCTTTCCACTTCCTTCCTTCCATCATTGCGCCACGCTCAGCAGGGCTTTACTCTCTTTCCCTACCGCGCTCTTATCCTAATAAGCTTCTCTCTCTTCATTTTCAATGCTCATTTATTTCCTTTTGGACCATACACTTTTCTTATAATTAATCAGTAAATATTATTCGAATTAAATCTATCTTATCTCCGACATATATATATATTATATTTAAATCGCCCATATTTAAATCTAACAGAATTTTTATTTTACTTAAAGCTGAAATCTGAACATTAATTGCAGATACCCGAAAACGCTCGGTAACTTAACGATGGTAAACCTCGATGTGACTGTGCTCGGGGAAATATTCAGTTGATTTATTTGTCATTAAAAATGTAAGCTGCGCAGTAAATAAATGAACTGAAATAAATAAATTGTTTGTGAAAATTAACCCGTTTTTCGAATCTGCCTCTTCTGGAAGGAAGCCCTTTTTGAGCCAAAAAAAAAAAATCTTTTGTTTAGGTGCGCTACTTAATTGGTGGAAATTTTTATGTATCGTTTGGCAGAACTTTCCAGGTTTTGCATCCGCTGCCGCTTCTCACTTGGAGGTTATGCGGACTGGCATGAATTCCGGTCACGTTTCTCTACCATGGGGGGCTCAAACCCATTTGTAAGTCAGGTGGAGAAGCTGACCGCAGACTTCGAGATTCTGCCTTGGAAACTGTGCGTTCGTTGGGGCTGATGAACATCAAAAACAACGTCGCCTTGGAGCTGCTAAACAAAAGGTTTAGTAATCGCCGGCTTATTTTTCAAGCTCATGCCGAAGCTAAGAACAAGCTCGACTACGTTTCTCCTGGCACACCAACATACTGGCCGGCAGACCCGTAATCTGATAAAAATCTGATTAGCGCCGAATGCCTTTTCTATATTTCATTTGATCACTCGCCTGTTCTGCTTCTTTTACTGACATCCAGAAACATTGGAACAATCATTAAAATTGACCTCACAGAAAACCAACTGGGTTAAGTACAGAAAGTATATTAGCTCACACATCGAGCTAAGTCCTCCCCTCAACGGTGAAGCCAACGTAGACAGCTTTATTAATTCATTCGGTTCTGTACTCATCTCTGCATCTTGAGCTTCAACACCTCAAATCACAGGCAACCAATTCAAATCAACCAAAAGAAGACAAATCTACAAATCGAACAGTTCGTCCTGGAAAAGCGACGCTTTCGCATCTCCACAGATCGCCATCAGCCAAGAAAAGCTTTAAACATGCCTCACACCAACTCACTAAAGCCTTAAAGGAAGCAGAAGCATTTGTCCACCCCCGTTACATAGAGCAATTTTCAACTTCTATTACAAAACACTCACTATGAAAATCTCACCCGACTCTGAGCTCACCGAACAAAACTGTGATGCCTATTAGAAATCCCACATGCGGATGGGCGCGCAGTGATGCAGACAGAGCCAGCACGTTTGGTAACCACCTTAAAAATGTCTTCCAGCCTGCTAGTGCGTTTACTTTGCTGACTTTACCATATGAGACTCAGCTTCAACATGAGCCAATTGAATTTCGCCCAAACGAAATCGCTAACATCATCAAAAACAAACTGGACCCGAAAAAGTCCCCGGGCTGCGACCTCATAACTCCCAAAATGATCATTGAGCTCCCATGATGCGCTGTTTGCACTATCACCCAGGTTTTCAATGCCATCGCAAAACTTGTCCATTTTCCAGTGAGGTGAAAAAAGTCAATTTTAATAATGATAGCAAGCCGGGAAAAGACCACTCAACCAATCTAAGTTCGCTTATCTAAACTCAGAAAGGAATGCCGTTACATCAATTTGGGTTTCGTGAAAAGCACGGAACAATTGAGCAGATCAACCGGATAACATCAGAAATGCACTGTCGTATTTTTAGACGTCTCTGAAGCATTTGATAGAGTCTGGCTACAATGACGAATGTAAAAAATAAAGAAAATGCTCCCCCACTACACCCACAAGCTTTTAGAGTCTTACCTTTACGACAGAAAATCTGCTGTGAGGTGCATCACTGTTACAACTGATGATTTCACTATAGGAGCTGGAGTTCCTCAAGGCAGCGTGCTAGGGCCACCATTATATGTCATCTACACAGCAGACATCCCGAGAAACACACGAGCTATTCTTAGCCGCTCAAAATGCCCGATGCAAGCAACTGCGCAGCTAGCATCTGGTCAATGTACAAAAATGGCTATCAGAATGGTGAATTAAAGTGAACGAACAAAAATGCAAGCACGTTATGTTCACCCGGAACAGGCAAAACACTCCACTCCCACAAGCAAACGAAGTGACATATCTAGAATTACATTACGACAGAAGACTCACATGGCGCCGGCACATTGATGCCAAAAGAACACACCTAAAGGTAAAAGGCAGCAGCCTCCATTGGCTTATTAACGCTCGGTCTCCCCTTACCCTTGAATATAAAGTCCTGCTGTATCACTCGGTACTAAAACCTTTATGGATATACGGCTCCCAGTCAAAGAAGTGATCGCAGACCAGAAGGAAAAAAACTTTACCAAGCTATTATTGCACCCTAACCAACTGGCGAGAGGTGTTACAATGTTGAGCAACCAACCACGTCTTCGTCGCAACTGCTTACCCACCCAGCGACCGACTTGAGGGATGCGAAACCAGAATGCAGTCTTAGGATACTGTTAGTTAAATTTTAATGTTTAGATTCATAAACTCAAAATAAAGAGAAGATTCAATAAAAAAATGTTCAAATTAAAAAAAAAATTTTAATGAGACACAGCATCTGAGGGCTGTAGAATCCGCATCGGCGACGAGTCTTCGCGAGCTTTCGGTGAGCGATAAATTTAATTCGCATATGCGAGCCCTGGCAAGTATGGGCACAACGAAGCAGATTGCTAGCTGCATCATAATCCCAGCGATGTTGCAATTCCAATGATTAGACTACTCGGCGCAATTAACTGCGATCGTAGCCTTCAACATCACTGTGGACCATATTGATAAAATGGATATTTAATTCCATACATACCAAATGAAGGAACAGAAAACTCACAGAATCGTGAAATTGTTTCCGATTTTAAAACTTTTGGCATCGAGGTGCATAACCCAAGATCATGGTCGAACCATGATGTAAAATTGAACATATTTTTTATTAATATTACGCCGTGCGCAGGAAGTAATGCTATATATGATAAAGTAACTCTGTGTAGCTAACAAGTGAAAAATTAAACGATGCGCAAAACATCAGAAATTGCAGAATGCACGCGATGCCAAGAATTTGGCCACAGAGCTAAGTACGACACCCCAATTGTGCTCGATGTGGCGGAGACCATTTTACAAAGAAATGTTTACGTCCCCAAGATCAAACGCCTATCTGTATGCACTGTGGAGGCAATCATTCGAAAAGCTACAAGCGTTGTCAGTGGTATCAAAACTACCTCAGACGATCTATGGGTTCTGCAAAGAAGCAATCAACACGACAAAAGCCACAACAAAGTCATCAGTAACAACAGTCCACTGGACAACAACATACTCAGCAAATGCCTAACATTTCTAAAGCCAATAGTGGAGGTTTATCTAATGCCTCAATAGTAAGAAATGAAAATGAACAGGCTTAACGCCGTCTACATGATCTCCAAGCTCTCGTTGTTAATTTACAAATAAATGGTGTTCAGATAAGACCAAGCCCACGCTTAATTACAAGCCGTATTGATCTCAATAGTTTCAAACAGCTTGAGAGGTCCTTCCAACTTAATTCTGTTCTGAACTCTAGAAAAGACATCGAGAATGCAGTTCACATTCTTACTGATAATATATATAGAGCTATACTGCGTCAACGCCACCAGAACCTGTTATTCATCCTTTAAGCTATGGCATTGTTCCTACAAAGGAAGCTAGAAAGTTAATCAAGGGAAAAAGGCGCCTTTGAATAACATCAAATCGTTTTCAAGATCTTTTGGACCAAAATATATGGCCTGATGGTGAACTGGAAAAAAATTAATTAATTGGAGCTTGACTCCCTTTAACTTGGCTTCCGTAGAAAAAACTAGAGAGACCAATCAGGGAGAAACTTAGTACAAATCGAGTTGAAGGGATTATGACTAAAAAAAATTTCCTGCCAGATCATTAGTTCGGCGTTCGAGGAGAAAACGGCACCGTGGAACAGGGCCACAGAGTGCTGCAACATATCTTGCAGGCCTTTGACGATCAGAAGTATTCCAACGCAGTTTATATTAATATTCAGCAAGCCAGTTCGTCCGTAGAGCGTTATGCGGCAACTACGTCAAACTTGAACTCACGGGAGTAACGGTAGGTCCCGGAGTCGTAGTCAAAACCGTAACTAGTCCTGACTAAATTTACCTGGATTCTGCAAGGGACTGCTCGGGTTGGCCAGACGCTTGCTGTGATCAGGCATGAGTTGATGTGCTTGAAGTCCTGGGGTGGGTTTCCTCAAGTACCGGTGGTATGGTGGTTCGGCTGATTCCTTATCGGCCGGTCCTACTGGCGGTCCGTTTCACGGGAGCAACACTCGAAGTAGGTTAGATAGTGCGGGGTCTACTGGCGGTCCGTTTCACGGGAGCAACACTCGAAGTAGACTGGTATGCCGCGGATTCTACTTGTGGTCCGTTTACACAGGAATAACTCGAAGTAGATTCGATGATGAAAGTTCTACTGGTGGTCCGTTTACACTGGAGCCACGCGAAGTAGATAGCTTTCAGAGAGTCCTACTTGTGAACCGTTTTACACAGGATCACTCGAAGTAGGTTGATTTTAAGTGCCGTGGTTCAGACACTGAGTAACGAGACGATTGACTCTGATTTCGGAACTGTCTTTATTTCTAAAGAATAACTCTTATATAAGATGCTAAATTATACATCATTAAATCTAAGAAAGGTCAAAGTTCTGGACGTGCTAAAACTAAGGTTAATGCCAGGGTCACCCACCTCTGAGTCTGCTGACTCAGATTGTTTGTTCATGTACTGCTTGCGCATTTCGGCTAAGCTGGCTGGTTTTTACTTGCATCGGTCAGTCGATCATTCTTCCCGCTGATATGCTGATTCTGCTTTTGGCGCCGTCTACTAGTGCTGGGTTAATAGGTTGGATATAGTTTTATGCTTATTACTAATTGTTTATAGGTGAGAAAATCGGTTAGTGGGTTTGTATATTGCGACATGCTAATGCATATTGATTGGATCAAATTACTAAGTGTGCATATAGGGTAGTAGGTCTTGGCACTAGGTGCCAACATTCTCCCCCCCCATTGAGGGACTCAATCCAATGCGGCTGTGCGTTGTTGTTGAACCGTCTCAGTGAACCGATGTGTACCCTTGCACTAGAACATATTGTGGATCTTAAAACTAGTTCCTAAAAATCTAATGTTACTAACAAAAAATTTTTGCATCATGTGGGAGAGATCCCCAACATTTATACGATACCAATGATAATTCTATCCGGCCTGTTGTCTCCTTCGCCTTGTTGCGCGCCCTCGTAACCATTCTCCTTGGGCATCCAATGAAGTACGAGACCTTCTTTCTGGTTGGTCAGTGCGCATACAGGACTCTTGGTCCTCTCTTGACCTTGCTTCTTGCTCCTCTTTGGAGATGCATGTCACCCATGCCAGATAGGAGGTGACTTCTACTTCTTGACTTTCCTTGATTACTGGCCCTTGCATTCTGTGCTCTTCAGTTGTGAGTTGACAACCTTGGGCTTGTGGTTTGGGGTCCGTCTGCGGCTCTTCTTGTTGATCTTGTCGTGACTCGTTATCTTCTTGTTGATCCGCAATGAGTGGGGAACTATGTACTCTTCCGGATTTTACTATTTGCTCCTTGCCGATGCATACAATCAAACTTGGTCGTGGCTCGTTAGCTTCCGGTGTCCAAGCCGTCGTATTACCGACGACTTGTTCTGCCTTGATATTAGGAGCTGATTCCGGTCGCACTGGCCCCATCACAATCCATCCCAGCGCGGTATTTTTTAGTAGTGGTTGTCCTTCTCCCAAATATGTCTGTTGTGGCCTCACAAGCTGAGAGATGATTTCAGCGCCCAACAACAGATCAATATTCTGGGGCTGCGTAAATTCAGGATCGGCTAAGCGCAACTGAGGTGAGATATTTCTTGGCGCTTGAATAGGGTGGGACGGTTGATTGGGCATTATTTCCGGTAGTACAACGACGTTGATTTGATCTTCGAAGTCAGTGGTTAATGATGATAGGGTCACCACAGCCTTTTTTCGTGATCTTTTAGTTGTCCCTCCCAGTCCTGCGATATTCAGGGTTGATGGCTCCAATTGTAGTCCAAGTGTGTCAGCCATCCTTCTCGTGATTATGTTAATCTGTGATCCAGAATCTAGGAGTGTGCGGCATTGCTGATGGGTTCCGGCTGGGCCATGTATTGCCACTTGGGCGGTTGGTAACAGAACGGTGGGCTTATCTGTAAGCTGGGCTGTGGCTGAACACACCAATCGTGATGAACTGGATCGAAGTGGAGCAGCCGACGTATTTTTCTGCATTGTTACTTGACTGGTTGCCTGACGCTCAAGGGTTTCTAACATCAGCTTCAGAGATTGTCGATTGCTTGAATCGGTGACGGCTAGTTCTAGAGCTGACAGCGTGTGTGGATCCAATCTTTCCTCAATGATGTGTACCAAGATTGGGTCCCAGTTGTCTGTTGACACTTTGAGTGCGTTGAGAGTGGCGACCGTTCGGAGCACGGTATCATGTAAGCTGCGCAGCTGGTCCGCTGATCCATTTGTTCTGGGGTGTCCGAAAAGCTCTTGAATCGCGGATTTAATTAACAGCCTTTCATTGTGGTATCGATTCTTTAGTCGTTGCCATGCATCCTGGTAACTGGTCTGTCCGCCAATCGACGTTGCGATTAGGTTTTGTGCTTCACCTGTTACATGATTCTCCAAATGACGGAATTTTACTGCATCGCTGTAGTCTTGATCGTGGATGCATTCCGTAAAAATTTCGTAGAATCGTAGCCAATGCCGGTAGTCTCCGTCAAACTTTGGAATTTCTACTGGTGGTATTACAAACGGAGGTGCAATCGCGGGTTTTTGTGTTGATGCTGAAGTTGATTGCGATTCTTCGCTCAAAAACGAAAAGTATTCTGCTCGTACCACCTGAAATCTGTCATCGGTGTGTCCATCATTTTTTATGGCTGGTTCCAGGTCAATGAGATCATGGTATCCCGTGACGATTTCCTTCCATAGCTCCTTCATGTGTTGTCTGACGTGTGTGGACACTTCCCGTCCTTCGGTGCGGTTGCACAGAAAGTCTTCCATATCGTCTAGTCGTCCTTCATGTCTTCGTTTTAATGATGTTAATCGAAGGTCTTCTCCTTCGTTTCCTTGTGATGATTGTGCCTTTGGCTC
Organism: Drosophila pandora; assembly: GCA_021223865.1. NCBI lineage: Eukaryota > Metazoa > Arthropoda > Insecta > Diptera > Drosophilidae > Drosophila > Drosophila pandora. The sequence goes on from JAJJHT010010398.1 coordinate 1,763,332, forward strand.
GAGATTTTCGCCTGTTTTCCGGGGCCTTTGTGACGGGCCTGACACTGATGGGATTCCATCCGAAAATATTGCTTCATATTTTTTCACAAGCTCTTCTAGCGCTTTGGCCTTTGTGAAATACTCATTCTCAGGACTTAGTGCTAGCTCCTGAAGCTTGGCATCATTTTTTTTAAACTGGGTCCATGAGTGTGTTAGCTGTCTGAGTCTCTCCTCGAAGTACCCTCCCTTGAGTTTACGATCTGCGGAGTCCTTAGTGAAGTTTCTTATTAGCCTTTGGATGACTATGTTGCTTTCAATTTGCTCATCAATGAGCATTTGGATTACAGGGTCTGATTCTGATCCCATTGTTGTATCTCTCCTTTTTTTTCCGTTGAGTTAAATTGCGTTGAGGTTTGTGTTCAAGTTGTGATCCTAAAGGATCACGTCGGGGTCACCAAATGTTCGTCCGTAGAGCGTTATGCGGCAACTACGTCAAACTTGAACTCACGGGAGTAACGGTAGGTCCCGGAGTCGTAGTCAAAACCGTAAATAGTCCTGACTAAATTTACCTGGATTCTGCAAGGGACTGCTCGGGTTGGCCAGACGCTTGCTGTGATCAGGCATGAGTTGATGTGCTTGAAGTCCTGGGGTGGTTTTCCTCAAGTACCGGTGGTATGGTGGTTCGGCTGATTCCTTATCGGCCGGTCCTACTGGCGGTCCGTTTCACGGGAGCAACACTCGAAGTAGGTTAGATAGCGCGGGGTCTGCTGGTGGTCCGTTTCACGGGAGCAACACTCGAGCTAGACTGGTATGCCGCGGGGTTTCCTCGTGGTCCGTTTCACGGGAGCAACACTTGGAGTAGTTAGGTAATGCGGGGTCTACTGGCGGTCCGTTTCACGGGAGCAACACTCGAAGTAGACTGGTATGCCGCGGATTCTACTTGTGGTCCGTTTACACAGGAGCCACTCGAAGTAGATTCGATGATGAAAGTTCTACTGGTGGTCCGTTTACACTGGAGCCACGCGAAGCAGATAGCTTTCAGAGAGTCCTACTTGTGAACCGTTTTACACAGGATCACTCGAAGTAGGTTGATTTTAAGTGCCGTGGTTCAGACACTGAGTAACGAGACGATTGACTCTGATTTCGGAACTGTCTTTATTTCAGAAGAACAACTCTTATATAAGATGCTAAATTAAAGGGTCAATGTTATGGACGTGCTAAAACTAATGTTAATGCCAGGGTCACCCACCTCTGAGTCTGCTGACTCAGATTGTTTGTTCATGTACTGCTTGCGCATTTCGGCTTAGCTGGCTGGTTTTTACTTGCATCGGTCAGTCGGTCATTCTTCCCGCTGATATGCTGATTCTGCTTTTGGCGCCGTCTACTAGTGCTGGGTTAATAGGTTGGATATAGTTTTATGCTTATTACTAATTGTTTATAGGTGAGAAAATCGGTTAGTGGGTTTGTATATTGCGACATGCTAATGCATATTGATTGGATCAAATTACTAAGTGTGCATATAGGGTAGTAGGTCTTGGCACTAGGTGCCAACAAAGCCTTTTATAAAATGTGTCATGATGGCTTACTATTCAAATTTAAAAATCTTTTGCCTGCTCCGTACTATGGTCTTTATTGTATATTACAGATACACCCAGTCCTAAAAGTCAACATATGGTAACTCCCTCCAAAGCACTTATTGCGACCTATGCAGATGATATTGCAGTCAATAAAAACTACAGTTGTCATAGAAAAGCTGCCAATGGACGGCAGGAGTATTATGTTACTCTTGCAGCTTGGTGCAAAAGGTGGAATCTAAAGATCAATCCGCAGAAAACAACGGACGTCTACTTCACACATATTACTCCCAGCTAGACCATTAAGGCGACACAAACGGGTAGGTATTGCTAGGTTAATTATATATTCATAGTCCTTATATTAAATTTTGGGTAGGATTACTTTTTATATACCCTTTCATTTGATGTTAAGGTACTTATTTGATGTACAGATTCTTTACTTAAGGGGTTATATACAGTCAGGATTTTCAAAAAATCGATTTTTTTTTTTTTGCATTTTCTTAAAGAATATATATTTCTCTGTTGTGAAAAAATTTTTTATGAAGATTCGAGAAATATTTCCCAAGTTACAGACAAAACTAGAAAAAATTTTTAACTCAATGTAAACTGTTTGTGAAACTTTAAAATCGTTTTTCTCAAAACTATGTTTCTCAAATCGGTGAACACGATTTCTCGAAAACCACTGAACCGATTTAGCTCTAATTTTCACACATAATTAATAACTACTTTTTGCTGTCTTTAATCGAAGATCTTTTAAATAAAATTAAAATTATAATTTATATCAACATTTGAAGTCGATTTTTTTTTCCATAAAAATGAATTTTTTTTTTTGAAAGCTGCCATTTTGTCAAAAAGTGATATTTTTTTAATTCCTTCGATTAAGGACTACATTTTTTAATATACTAAAAGCATCTTTTTGAATTTTTGATTTCTGATGATTCTGCACCGCGAGACACTTTTTTTTCGAAGACCATTGGGAGATAAGCTGCAGAGGCCAAAGGAAATAATATTTTTACAGATATAATATATTTTTTTAAACTTTAAAATATGTAAAACAATATAGAAAAAATTCAACTTTAATAAATAAATATTTCCTTGAAAAAAAAAATACCCAAAAACTGCATTTTTATGACCGCCTGACTGTATATAACCCCTTAATAAAATCAACACACAAAAAAAACCAAACTCTTGCAATTTTACCTCTTAAGAAGCGAATTTGGAGTCTACAGAAATTATATACACCTCATCACAATACACACTGAAAGCGTCAAATGCTTTCAAATAGTATGCATTAATTTAAAGTTTTCATTTCTGACTGAATATATTTATTCAATTTTTTTACACGATAAATGGCTATATTTGGAGAGTATCTAGGAATTTTTATTTTTAAGAAATAATTACCATTTATCCCGTTACCCGAGTCGCTTCAAAAAGTTATTATCTTGCGGTGCCTAAAGTCTGGCCTTACAGTGTTATCGGAAATAAAAAAATTTAATTAATTTACTTAAACTATTAGTTTCTTGTGCGGATGAACGAAACCATTTTGAACAAGAAAGGAAAGCTTACTTCGGGCGGAGCCGAAGTTGATATACCCTTAAAGTTGAGTCGCAGTCCGCTAGGTGGCGCCACGCATCTTATATTATTAGATATATAGCGGATCGTATATAGTAGGCCGATCCTTATGAAATTTGGCATTTCGAATTATTTTGGCCAAAGAGTAATCTGTACCAAGTCCCATCTTTCTAACTTAAAAAACACCAAAGTTATGCCAATTCCGATCGTTCTATGACAGCTATGGGATATAGTCGGCTGATCCTTATGAAATTTTGTACATAAGATATTTTGGTCAAATATAACATGTGTGGAAAGTCCCAACCCTCTAACTTAAAAAACACCAAAGTTATGGCATTTCCGATCAATCAGTTATATGACAGCAATAAGATATTGTCGACCGATCCCGGCCGTTCCGACTTATATACTGCCTGCAAACAAAAGAAGGATGTGTGCAAAGTTTCAACTCGATAGCTTTAAAACTGAGAGACTAGTTTGCGTAGAAACGGACAGACGGACATGCTCATATCGACTCAGGAGGTGATCCTGATCAAGAATATATATACTTTATAGGGTCGGAGATGTCTCCTTCACTGCGTTGCACACTTTTGACCAAAATTATAGTACCCTCTGCAAAGGTATAAATTGAAAGTATATGGAAAGTAACTAGAAAATCGGTATCTCAGCGAGCTTTAGTCCGATCGACATGAAACTTTCACAGGATATTCCTGAGATAATGTTCTATTATATAAAAAATTTAAAAAAAAAAATTTTTTTTTGAAGTCTTAAACCATCCTGCCCCCTTAAAACAGTTTATGAAACAATGTACAATAAGACTTAAAATGAAATTAGTAAGAAGTGGATATAGCCAGCTAAGCCTCCTGTCTAGGACTATGATAGAAGTTGGGTGATAGGTGTCTTCATTGGAAAGTGATGAGTGGTGGATATGTAGTCAAGTTGCTATCCGTCCAGGAACACGTCCAGTAATGCCTTTTTCTCAATACGAACTTGTTTGTACTTCGTAAAAATAAAGCAGCTTTTTAAAAAGGCTTGACAAGCACCTGAGAACCTAAAGACAAATGCCTCAGATTGGTCTTTAACTGGTTTAAAATCTAAACTACAACTTGACTTTCTTGTAAGTTTTACGTTGAATACAGACATATTTATGGTTTTAACATCAAGTCATTCCTAATACCTATTCGTAAATTGCCACCTGAGGAATCAAAAATTTTTCGGGAATATGTTTATTAGTTTTTGCAGTGAAAATTACATAAATTTCATATTTTAAACAGAACTGCGTAACGATAACAATCGATTAAAATTATTCCTCAAAATTCGGAGCAGCACTCTTTTTTTTTTTTTTTTTTATATTAAGTTACTTCCCAGCTCAACGAGGGGGAAGATTTCCTTGGCCGTCCCGTAAAGACGGGTAAACGCCAACGCCTATGTGTAAAATTAAGAACTTCGAGAAACTTGTTAAAAATTTGCAAACAAATTATTTATACATTGATGTTGATGGTATATACATATATAGTGATGATGCATGAAACGATAAACGATTGTTAGAGTGACCATATTATTATGGGGGTGAATTGTTATGTTAGTGCATAATGATATTTAAATCCAGTATTCCGATAGTTAGTTAAATAAAGCTAATGTATCTTAAAGATCTATCTTTGCCATTTCAATGAAATCAGTTATTGCATTGTATTTTTCAATGGGTTCTTGTTTAAAAAATTGATAGATGTCATTATTTTTAAGTAGAAGCGGGAATCGTCGACGGATATTATTGTATTTTGTACATTTCAGGAGAATGTGAGAGATGTCTTCTATGGTGTTGAGGTTGCAATCACAGTTGGGGCTGTCATACACTTTTAGTTTGTATAGAGTGTATCTATCAAAGGAATGGCCACTGAGGATCCTGTTAATTTGCTTAACTTGTAATCTATTGAGATTGCAGTGTTTGGAACTATACCATGGCTTATGTGTGACATAAGGAAATAGAGTGCAATAACCCCTGTTCTTTTCTAAGCAGAAGGCATTATATTCGCGTTCCTATTCAATTTTAATTATATTATATATATATGGTTAATAGCATCGTTGATCTCATATTTAAAATTGATAAGTGTTCCTGAGCTGTTGGCGTTTTTCGCTGCATTGTCAGCTATTTCGTTTCCCTTAATATTAACATGACTAGGAACGTGATGGAGTTGAAGGTACAGCATACTTTGATTGGAGTTAACTTTTTTTAAGATTTCAGACCCTATGCGATTAGAAGAATGGCAATTCTTGAGGGTTTGTAAAGCAACCAAGCTATCAGTCAGGATAGCTACCTTGGCAAGTTGTTGTTCAATTGCAAACTCAATGGCTTTCTCTAGGGCTGTAAGTTCTGCAGTGAGCGAGGATAATTTTTTGTTCATATAAAAACTCTTCGTTGTGTTGCTATTTATATGATAAAAAGCACTCCCTGTGAAATTATCTTTAACAGAACCGTCGGTAAAAATAACGTCATAACTTTTGTCAGAGAGAACACGAAGTTTTTCTTTCATTAAATTGTTCACCAAGTCAGGGTTAGAAGAATTTTTGTTACTACATACACCTTTGAAAAAATCAATGTCAAATATTAGTATCCTAGGCTTATGAGTAAAGGAGTCAACATGTGTTATGGAATCATATATATCTTTAAATTCTAGGTAGGCCTTTATATAGCTAGTGTTCTTAGCGGAAAATTGTTTTATAGAAGGGAGGCAGCCGGAAGGTTAAAAGCAAAACCTTTTTGCTAGCTCTTTAGCTGTCGCAAACTTCATCCTGTATGCTGGAGGAAGTTCACCTGCCATGTGATAAATAATGTTAACCGGGGTTGATTTCATAAGTCCAAGAGATTTTCTAAGATATAAATTTGCATGAACCTGAACAGCAGATGAAACAGTCTTAGAAATATTAGCAAAAGATGAGCAGGCATACTCATATTTTGGTCTAACAAAAGCTTTAAAAAGGTTAATGGCTTTGCCGGGATGAATGCCAAAACGGCAACCACTTAATATATTTAAAAACATGTTAGTTTGATTGGCTTTTGAAAGCGTGTGTCTAATATGTTTGATGGTTGAGTTATTTGTACAGATAGTTCTCCCTAAATAACAAACATGATCAACTTCCTTAATTAATAAATTATTACACATTATACCTAGTGTACGTCTTTTATTGTTAAAATGTATCACAGACGATTTCAACGGGTTAAAAGTAAGGTTAATAGTGTCACAGATATGTTCCTTGCGTCCGAGAAGTTTTTGCTGTAGGAGATAAGGAAAAAATCGTCCGCGTACTGAAAAATGAGGCTTTGGTGGTCGCTTATAGAATGAAGATCAGCAGTGTAGAGAATAAAGAGGATGGGACTTAAACAGCTTCCTTGACTGACTCCTTTGCTAACCGTAACTTCGGTTTTACCCATGACAAGTATCCTTTTCTTTAAGAATTCAATGATAAAATTGATGTATCGGTGGTTAAGTCCAAGATCACAAAGGACTTTACAGAGGATTGAGATGTTAACGCAGTCAAAGGCTTTGCTCAAGTCTAGGACTGCAGCTACAACATGAAAGCCCTTGGCTTTCAGATTGGCAACGTTGTTTATGACATCATTTATACAGTGTGCTGTCGAATGATTTCTTCTGAACGCATAGGATCGGTCAGGAAGGAGGCTATTGATTGTGTTCTTCTAGCCTGTTTTTAACAAGGCTTTCCAGACACTTGAAGACGACTCTTAGTAGACATATAGGTCTGTTATTGGTGATCACGGAGGAATGTACATTTTTTTAGGCACTGGAACGATTTTGATTCTGCGCCACACTTCTGGTATTTTGCCTTCGTTGAAGATATCGTTTAGCATGGACGTAAACTTTTGAACTTGCTCGGGGGGTAGGAAGAGTAGCATGTTATAAGATATTTTATCCAGTCCCTTTGAGGAATGCGGGTTTCGGGATTTCAGAAAACACAAAACATCACAAGGAGAGAAATATATTTTGTTTATAGTTTCGAGTTCGATTTGTGGGAAATCATAATGAATACAGCCTGTAGTATCCGGGAATGTTGAGACGTGTTGTAGGAAGGTAAAATGATCCTCATCATCAAAGAGTTTTGAGGTGTTTTGATTGGCTTATATGCTTTTAAGGTCTTAATTGTTGGCCAGAACTCCTTTGAGGACTGGGGGTTAGATAGTGAGTCAGCTAACATGTTCATGCTAATTTTGCGTACTATGTAAAAATAATTGTTTAGTTTTTTGTTATATTTTCGAAATAATTCAGCGTCTGAAGTTAGCTTTGTTTTATAGTATTTTTGCCTACTGGCATTTCTCAGTCTGAAAAGTTTCTCACTGGTTTCTTTTTTTTTTTTTTTTAAACTTTGCTTTTTATTTATTGGATCTTCTCTTAATTTTGAGACTAACAATAAGTTTTCAAATCTTAACATTATCATTTAACTAACAGTAGACTAAGACTGCATTCTGGTTGCACGTTCCTCAAGACGGTCGCTGGGTGGGTAGGTCATTGCGACGAAGTCGTGATTGGTTACTCAACCTTGTTAGACCTCTCGCCAGGTGGTTAGGGTGCGACAATAGCTTGCTAAAGTACTTTTCCTTCTGTTCTGCGATCACATCTTTGACTGGAAGAATGTTTAAGTCGCGATGTATGTTTTCGTTGCGAACGTACCACGGTGCCCCAGTGATTGTTCTCAAGATCTTCGACTGAGCTCGCTGGACTATGTCAATATTGCTATTGCTGGCATTCCCCCATAACTGGGAGCCGTACATCCATATAGGTTTAAGTACTGAGTTATACAGCAGGACTTTATATTCAAGGCAAAGGGGAGACCGAGCGTTGATAAGCCAATGAAGGCTGCTGGCTTTTAGCTTTAGGTGGGTTCTTTTAGCTTCTATGTGCCGACGCCATGTGAGTCTTCTATCGAGGTGTACTCCTAGATATGTTACCTCGTTTGCTTGCGGGACTAGGGTGTTGTTTAGCGTAAGGGGCGGGCAGTTTTGCCTATTCAAGGTGAACGTAACGTGCTTGCATTTTTGTTCGTTTACTTTAATTCGCCAGTCTGATAGCCATTTTTCAACATCCACCAGATGAAGAGCTAGCTGCGCAGTTGCTTGCATCGGGCATTTTGAGCGGCTAAGAATAGCTGTATCATCAGCAAACGTAGATGTTGTTAGTCGTGTGCTTGTCGGGATGTCTGCTGTGTAGAGAACATATAATGTTGGTCCGAGTTCGCTTCCTTGAGGAACTCCAGCTCCAACAGTGAATTCGTCAGATAGCGAGATGGAAATCTCAATTGTTATGGGGAAGTGGTTGCTATTCGATATTTTGGAGTTGGACGCGGACCAGTTAGCGGAGAGGGTATTTCTGTTTATAAAAGTTACATCGGGTACGGAGCTATATGTAGGATTAGGGGAATATGTACATTCGTATTGGGAGGGCAGTAAACGCTAAAAATATTAAAATTAAAATATAAAAATATTAAAATTACGCTCCCGTCAACGTTGTTGGTACCGAGGGTTAGGATTTTGTATTTAATACTTTCCCTAACATAAGTGCCTACGCCTCCATAACCGTCACAGCGATGTTTGCAAACAAAGTTATAATTGGCTAGGTTACACATGGAATTATTAATAACCCAAATTTCTGATAAAATGCCTATATCTATGTTGTTATTAATTAAAACAAGAAAGGAAAGCTAACTTCGGGCGGAGCCGAAGTTGATATACCCTTGCAGTTCAGTCGCAGTCCGCTAGGTGGCGCCACGCATCTTATATTATTAGATATATAGCGGATCGTATATAGTTCACCGATCCTTATATAAATTGGCATATCGAATTATTTTGCCCAAAGAGGAACCCCCATTGAAACTCCCATCCTTCTAACTTGAAAAACAACGAAGTTATAGCATTTCCGATCAATCAGTTATATGGCAGCTATAGGATATAGTCGGTTGATCCTTATGAAATTCGACAAATCAGATTGTTTTTCCCAAAATAGAATCTGTACCAAATCCCTTCTTTCTAACTTAAAAAACACCAAAGTTATGCCAATTTCGATCGTTTTATGACAGCTATAGGATATAGTCGGCCGATCCTTATGAAATTTTGTACATAAGATATTTTGGTCAAACATAATATGTGTGGAAAGTCTCAACCCTCTAACTTAAAAAACACCAAAGTTATGGCATTTCCGATCAATCAGTTATATGGCAGCTATAGGATATAGTCGGCCGATCCCGGCCGTTCCGACTTATATACTGCCTGCTAACAAAAGAAGGATGTGTGCAAAGTTTCGACTCGATAGCTTTAAAACTGAGAGACTAGTTTGCGTAGAAACGGACAGACGGACATGCTCATATCGACTCAGGAGGTGATCCTGATCAAGAATATATATACTTTATAGGGTCGGAGATGTCTCCTTCACTGCGTTGCACACTTTTGACCAAAATTATAATACCCTCTGCAAGGGTATAAAAATATGCGATTATGAATTTTTGGCGCGGTTGTAAAGTCGGAGGTACCATTTTTACATAAAAATTAGCCCATTATTGCTCGTAAAAATGGTAAAAAAAAATTGTAAAAAAAAGCGTTCATTCATCCGCAAGAATTCATTGTATTATAGATGTTAGATCCGAGCATTACTTTTTGAGTTACGTTACGCAACTACTTGAAAAAGTTGTTTTGAGGAAAACGCGTCTAAAGTTTTAAAAGCAATTGAAAGTATATGGAAAGTAACTAGAAAATCGGTATCTCAGCGAGCTTTAGTCCGATCGATGAAACTTACACAGGATATTCCTGAGATAATGTTCTATTATATAAAAAATTAAAAAAAAAAAAATTTTTTTTGAAGTCTTAAACCATCCGGCCCCCTTAAAACAGTTTATGAAACAATGTACAATAAGATTTAAAATGAAATTAGTAAGAAGTGGATATAGCCAGCTAAGCCTCCTGTCTAGGACTATGATAGAAGTTGGGTGATAGGTGTCTTCATTGGAAAGTGATGAGTGGTGGATACGTAGTCAAGTTGCTATCCGTCCAGGAACACGTCCAGTAATGCCTTTTTCTCAATACGAACTTGTTTGTACTTCATAAAAAAAAGCAGCTTCTCAAAAAGGCTTGACAAGCACGCAGGATCCAAAGGGCCAATACAAATGCCTGAGATTCGTATTTAACTGGTTTTAAATCTAAACTACAACTTGACTTTCTTGAAAGTTTTACGTTGAATACAGACATATTTATGGTTTTAACATCAAGTCATTCCTAATACCTAATCGTAAATTGCCACCTGAGGAATCAAAAATTTTTCGGGAATATTTTTATTAGTTTTTGCAGTGAAAATTACATAAATTTCATATTTTCAACAGAACTGCGTAACGATAACAATCGATAAAAATTATTCCTCGAAATTCGGAGCAGCACTCTTTGTTTTAGAGTAATCCCTCACAGGCGAGTAAAACTGAAATAAAAAATAAACAAAGTTTAGTAAATTTAATTTTGTTAAATATACATATATCTGTTAAAGTTATTATGAAGGTATAACAAAAAAATGAAACCTGAATGAAGTTGTATATGGCGGATAAAGACAACACAAGAAAAATTTTAAAGTCCCAACTTAATAATCCCAAAAACATAAAACTTATAAGTTATAACGATGCTGATTTAATTACACAAGGTGAATTCCAAAGTAAACAGGACTTAAAAACAAGAAAGGAAAGCTAACTTCGGGCGGAGCCGAAGTTGATATACCCTTGCAGTTGAGTCGCAGTCCGCTAGGTGGCGCCACGCATCTTATATTATTAGATATATAGCGGATCGTATATAGTCAGCCGATCCTTATGAAATTTGGCAAATCGGATTATTTTGCCAAAAGAGGAATCCATTGAAACTCCCATCCTTCTAACTTGAAAAACAACGAAGTTATAGCATTTCCGATCAATCAGTTATATGACAGCTATAGGAAATAGTTTGCCGATCTTTATGAAATTCGACAAATCAGATTGTTTTTCCCAAAATAGAATCTGTACCAAATCCCATCTTTCTAACTTAAAAAACAACAAAGTTATGCCAATTTCGATCGTTCTATGACAGCTATAGGATATAGTCGGCCGATCCTTATGAAATTTTGTACACAAGATATTTTGGTCAAATATAACATATATGGAAAGTCTCAACCCTCCAACTTAAAAAACACCAAAGTTATGGCATTTCCGATCAATCAGCTATATGGCAGCTATAGGATATAGTCGACCGATCCCGGCCGTTCCGACTTATATACTGCCTGCAAAGGAAAGAAGGGTGTGTGCAAAGTTTCAACTCGATAGCTTTAAAACTGAGAGACTAGTTTGCGTAGAAACAGACAGACGGACACGCTCATATCGACTCAGAAGGTGATCCTGATTAAGAATGTTTATACTTTATAGGGTCGAAGATGTCTCCTTCATTGCGTTGCACACTTTTGACCAAAATTATAATACCCTCTGCAAGGGTAATACATTTTTTATTACATAAAAGTTTTATATTTTTTATTCTGGTAACTAGTATAGGCCTTAGCAATAACAATATATTTTTTTATTCTGTTAACTAGAAGAGGTCTTAGCCTTAAGCACGTGATAGAAGTTTTCATAACAGATCATTTCACACTAGTCATTTCAATAAAATGGCCTTTCAATATTTAGCTATCAATTCAAATAAATATCCATTTCGTTTTTTTACAAAAGTTTTTAACTTTTAATTTTTTACGTTTGCTGGCCTCTTCCCTGCATTAACAAAAATTGGTTGGCGTTGGCCATTCAGTCTACTATCAGGCCATTCTACATCCTATACGCGTTTGATACGTCATAATAGGGACTTCGAAAGATTTCAACTCTTCTTAAACAAATTTATTAACAAATATAGCTAAACCAGAGATTCTGTGGAGGATTCAACAATATAGCTTCCATGTAACTTATAAATAAGTAATGAGTTTTTATTTTTAGGATTTGTTAAAAATGTTAATTTTTGTAATTTAGGCAAATGTTTAAAAAGTTATAAAATCACTTAAAATTGGGGCAGTTCTTCGTTAATTAAAAATCACCTGCGTATTCGGGTAATGCTGCGTGTCAATTTCAAAAAACGTGATTCGAGTAAAACGCGTTCGAAGTCTTTGTGGGGCGGACGGGTGTTCCCCCATGCTCAATCACTGAGGACGGAGGTTCACAAGTCGACCAACCGCATGCTTTAGCGTGCGCTAGGAGACACTCTATATAGCCAAAGAATTAACATTGTTCTGTCTTTTTTTAAATCTACTATTAATTCTTCCAAAAAGGACTCAATTGTGCCTATTTTAAATATATTTTCAATAGTTTTTAGCCAAGTAAATTTTCTTGCATTTTCTATAAATTATTTACATACATATAGCCAAAGAAAACTTCCTCAATAAATGTATTGTATACATTGTACAAAGATATTTTCCTTTTCGATAATTGAGAAAATATTATGCCCATGTGGTTAAAAAATGTTTAAGCATGAAGTGTATAGTGCAATGATAGCGTTATTTTCCTATTAAAGACCCACCAAGGATCACAATGTATAACATGAATCTTATGTTGTCCGACTTATGGGTCTTTTAACTGAAAAGTGTATATGTATTCCATGTACAAATGTATGAACAATATTCTAGTTGAATGGTTACATCTGGAACCTATTAGAAACAACTGGAAAGCTCACTATACGAAAATATCCGGTTGCAAAGAGTGCCATGGTCCATAAAATTTTCTTGCGAATTTCTACCGGTTGGCTATTGATGAAGTGAATAGACAAAAACATAAAATAAAATTTTCGAAGAGTACTGACACATTTAATGGAGTCGCTCGGGGGCGTTGCTTACCTACTATTCAATAATAAAGAAAAGGTACATATATGAATGTATAAATAAAGAAAATGATTTTATACCGTAAATGTTTGATGTATTTATGTACATATACATATTATAAGGAGGTATTAAGACAGCTGACCCACCTTGTACTGCTTATCTTTGTACTCTTGCCAAGGTTCGGGATTTGATGTGCGATTCCATGTAACATCGGGATTGCGCGTTGCAAGACGAGCCATGTAATATACAGCTCCAATTGCTCCCGCGGCAACACACACATAAAGCGGTATTAACTGAAATTTTATTGATTATGCAACCTATATACATATAACAGATAAATTTGATTATATAATCTTACAGCAGGATTTTTCTTAATGCTTTGAAGACCAAGTCCTTGCATTCTGATTTGTTTCTAAAGCGAAAAATTAGATTGTGAACAACAATTTTTTTCGGAATATATTAGCTAACTTTTTCCGCGATTAACGAAGAAGTGTGGCAGAAGTTTCGTGGACAAATTTATAAATTGAAAGAATATATGCAAAAATACTAAAATTATATTACATTTATATATCTACCGGACGTAAATGCATTATTTACACTTCGTCCATGCTTGGTACGTTTTAAAATTGTTGTACGTACCTAAGTGCAATACCAAAATAAATTGATTTTTTTTCCAAAATTACACATTTTCCGAAATTCCGAAACATATTTTTCGAATTATTTACCCAACATTTTTAGAAGACGGTGGGTGTCTGGTGGCTTACGGAATTTCTGTCTTCATATATGGGAACATAAGCCATAATAATTTTTAATTTTAATTTGTGTCTTGAGTGAGTTACCTAAAAGTTCTAAGATGTGAAGAAATGCGGAGCAAGAGGAAATTATTCAAAAGGCAATGCGAGAAAGAAAGTATAAAACGGTTTTGTTGCTTAAGCTTTTCAAAATTAGCCTAACTTTGATGCCATAGCTCTGGGGATGCAAAACACGCAAAGAGGGAATGCGTTGCATGCGACTTGCATGCGCGAAAGACTTTAGACCAATCATTTTATCATTTAACCTGATTAAGATCTTCGAAAGCGTAAAAGGTAATTCATCTGAAATTCAATCTTAACCCAACTCAAATGTCAATCGTACAATATACCAACAAAAAGTTGTAAAATCTACAACTTCTGTAAAGCTTTTCTAAACAAGCTGAACCTGCAATAGATACGTTTTGAACAAAGAAACAGTTTTAGATAGCCATGACTTTTTGAAAATATATGGTAAATATATGGTATAATTTAATCAATTTCTTCTCTTAGGTGTTCTGCGGAAACTGTGGGTGATAGAACCTATGTTTGTTTTGAACTTTGGTTCAGGGGAGCTTAAAGGTTATGGAGCAGGTGAAATTATGCATGGAGATTTTTTGCTGTTTGCCTGTGATATTATTTGAAATTAAATCTATCTTTTCTCCGACACGGCCTTCCTGACTAAAACACGTCCTACAAGACTTATCAGAACACATCATTGTCAATATCCCATATTACTTATCTTATCCCTATGATTACAAAGCATACTTATACTTCAAAACCAATTCAATTGCATTTCTTGTGCCTTCAAGCGTTAGTTTGACGGGATAACACTTCTCAAATTCTCTAGAAAACAAGCTCTCTTCCGTACAAACCCAACCACTTGGATATCCATTAGAGATTAGCTTAGCAGGATAACTTTCTTCTCTTTCACATAATTTTGAGTACACGCTCTCTTCCGCTCAAGCTCAATCATCTAGTTACAAATTCACTCATCATCAAATCATAATTTTAGCAAGCTTCTCTCATTAAATCAGAGTACTACGCTCTCTTCTGCATAAAATCTTTCCTCTGCACCCCTCTTAGGTCACAGATCTCTTGCTTGCACGCACTCCTTTTTTGCCGTCTTCTTCTTCTAATTCCAAAGTCTCTCTTTAGGCACACTACGCACACTATCATTCGGATATTTATACACTCTTCTAGTTGTCAATGATTTTAACAAATATCGGTCACCATCTAGCAATTGTACAATTTCTAAGGGTCCCTTAAATTTTGGATCCAACTCCGTTTGGTGCCGCTCTTCGTTTTTCAGTAATACATGATCGCCAATTCTATGCCTTAATATCTGAGCCTTATCATACTGAGCATTCTTACTTATGCCTTCCTTAGCTTCCTTACCTTCCTTAGCTTCCTTTCTAGCCTTATTCAGGTCTACGCGCTCTTCCTCATTTACAGTGAGCATTCCCAAGGGCCTCGCTTCTTTCCCAATCATCAGCTCTAATGGACTATGGTTAGTTACCCGGTTCATGGTACAGTTTATTGCCAAGTGTACTTCGCCCAATGCCTCTTGCCATGTTCGTTCACTCGTCTCTACAGCCGTTAGCATGCCCTTTAGCATACTCATGACACGCTCCACCTGGCCATTTGCCCTACTGGCACCCGTTGCTACTACATGCAGGTCAATTTTGTTATTGGAACAGAATTTTCGAAACTCGCTACTTGTGAAGCATCTACCTTGGTCCGCTATAATTCGGTTAGGAACACCAAATATTGATATCGCAGACTTTACTGACTGTATGCAGTTTACCGTGTCCAAGTACCAGGTTTGGTACAGATAAACAAACTTTTTGAAGGCATCAATTTGAACTATGACGTATTCCTTCTCGTTCTTTTTTTCGCTTAATTTCCCACTAATATCGATGTGTACCATAAGCCATGGTATCTCTAGTTTGGGAATGGGATGTAACTCCGATTGAATTTTACGTGACACCGATTTTGACAATTTACATGTCACACAATTTTCTACAAATCTTCGCACGTATTTTGACATTCCATCAAACCAGTATTGCTCGTAAATGTTATCTAGGGTTTTTTGCCACCCCAAGTGCATTACAGTCTCGTGAACATGATTAACCACCGACCCCCTATATGCCCTGGGTACGACTGGCAACCATCGTGTTTTCCCATTTCTTTGAATTTGATGATGCAGCAAACTATTCCTGATTTCATAAGAATTAGCTATTTCTTTCTGCATTTCATCACTATTTAACTCGGTCATGATTTGCGATATGTCTTGATCACGCTTCTGTTCGGATATAAGCCAGTTGTGGGTTATAGTTGTGGGTCAACTCGTACATCCACTAAATTACACAAACTTTCCTGCTCTACTATAGTGACGGGATTCCTAGACAAGCAGTCAACGTGAGCCATTTGGCTCCCTTTCTTGTATTCCACCTGAAATTCGTATGACTGCAGAAATGACCACCAACGATGAACCCGCGGTGTCAATACCGCTTTTTTTGACTTGCACTAACAGAATTATAATCCGTATATACCGTGAACTTTCTGCCGCTTAAATAATGTCGGAAATTTCTGATCGCGTTGTACACCGCCAATGTCTCGAGTTCATATGAGTGATATTTTGACTCTGTTATTGTGGTGCATTTACTGTAACACGGCGCTGACCATCTACCATGTGTAATAGCTAGCATCCGTATGCAGCTCTATTGGTAAATTGGGGTCGAATATGATCAACACGGGGTCACTAGTTAGCACCTTATTGTTTTTTTTTTCAAGCTTCCTCATGCTTTCTGTTCCACTCAAATTCGTTCATTTTTTATGTTAGAAGATAAAGAGACTTCATTACCTTTGAGAAATGTGGGACAAATTTCCTAAAGTAAGATGCTAAACCTATAAATTGTCTAGTTTGTGTGACTGATTCTGGTTTGGGCAGTTGGGTAAGTGCTTGTATTTTTCGAGGATTGGGTTTAAGCTCGCCATCTCTTATAAGAAAACCTAAGTACTCTTTCTCCGTTTGCAGAAATTTGCACTTTTTAACGTTAAAGGAAAAGCCTGACTTTGATAATACGCTTAGAACTGTTTCCAATCTGTTAAATGCTTCCTCTATAGTACTAGAAACAATTAATACGTCATCGATGTAGACTACTGCGTATTTATTAACCAAATCCTCTAAAGCTCGAACTATGGCTCTTTGAAAGACTGACGAAGCGTTTTTGAGGCCAAAGGGCATGGCTTAAAATTCATATTAACCCTCTGGGGTCACAAATGCAGTTCGCTCAACCGAATCATGTTGAATTGGCACCTGATAGAAGCCACTGGCCATGTATTTGGTCTGATATTAACGGAAAGGGGTATCTATCTGACACAGTATTTGAGTTGAGTTCTCGATAATCTATGCATAGTCTGTCCCTGCCGTCCTTTTTTTTTACAAGTAACATTGAACTATAGAAAGGGGAGCTTCTTGGTCGAATTACGTTGGATTTTAGAATTTTCTGAATCTTTTCTCTTACTACTGTTTTGTTTACGTCCACTAAACGGATTTCTAAAGAACCTGTAGTAACACGTCTATTTGGAAAGCCATCAATGAGAAATATGGAATATTTGGCCAGTATGTCGTTTAATTTTATCTTATCACTATTACTTAACTCCAAATTAACATTACTTTTATGATCTATCGCATTTACATTTTTATCATTGTATAAAGACATTTTGAGTTCTGTAGATATCGAACCTATCTCTTTCTAAAGTTACTCCTAAACCAAGCTCAAAAATGTCTTGTCTAATTATCACATCATATTTTAGGCACTTTAGGCACTACTACGTGAAATGGCAATTCAAAATTAAATTCAGAAATTTGTATGGTGGACAGAATGTGCATATTGCTCTTGACAACATTGTCGCCTACTATTTCTTTTGGAAGGAATTGCAGTCCTGTTAGGCTGATGTACTGGGCACATGTATACTCTTCTTTCGTTGCTGCTTCGGCTCGCTGTTGCTGTTCCCCTCGTACACACTGACGCGATATGTTCATCGCCGCCACACTTGAAGCAAGTAATTGTTGATCTCTCTCGTACCATCGTTGTTCTGTTGTTGCTTTGGCCTGGTCTAGTCTCGTTTCGTTCTTTTGTTCTTCTCCTGCGACACTCCATTGCTAAGTTTCCCGCAATTATGGCATCTAATCGGCGTCTGCATTTTGAATCTCTTCTTTTCTTGTCCCTCTGATCCAGAAAATTCTAAATTTCTGCTGAACATGTGCGCCTTGAGTTGTTGTTGCAGTTCAGCACGCGTTTTTATGTTTGTAGTAAACGCTACATGCTGCAGTCTGGGGTCATTTTGGGATGCATGAGCCAAGACTAGGGATATGGCGATCTTCTCATGGGTCTTTGATTTCCACTTGGTCAATAATGATGTAATTAGTCGACTGGAATACACCGAGAGGCATTCATTTGCATTGGGACAATCCTTGAGCATATTGAGCAACACTGCTGCCGGCGTCTCGTTGCCTTCGTAGCTTTCCATGAACAATTCTCGGAATTACGACCAACTAATTCCAGGAGAACAAATTTGCGACAGCTACTGCGATGCACTACCGAGTAGCGATTTGCTGAGCGTCTTCACCAAGGATGCACCTTCTTGTGGATGTCGGCTTCTGCAGCTTCAGGCTTGAATGTGAGTAACATCGCGGATGCGGCGCGCGTGTCAGGTTGCGGCGTTGCTTTTAGCTATTTTGCGATTCTAATAGTCTGCGCCAGCTATTTTCCGAGTTATCTTGTAGGGGCGGTGATCCCACTTCTGATGTCGGGAAATGGTGGTCGTTTTTCTCAGCCATTTTGTATTTCACCACGTGCAGCGAGTCGCAATGATATTCTTTTAGGCTCTTCTTATTTCTTCCCTTTTCTCTTCCTTCTTTCCATCATTGCGCCACGCTCAGCAGGGCTTTACTCTTCTTCCCTACCGTGCTCTTATTCAAATAAGCTTCTCTCTCCTCATTTGCAATGCTCATTTATTTCCTTTTAGACTATACACTTAACTTATAATTAATCAGTAAATATTATTTGAAATTAAATCTAACTTATCTCCGACATATATATGTATGTGTTACGTACCACCAAGCTTCACAGGTGGCTGGACAAAATTGGTAGCTCCACTAATAGGACTTTGTATTGCGTTAACGAATTTTGCCAGATATAAGCGAATATCAAAAGTTGCTTCATCTTAAGGGCTATATTCACGTGCAATATAAATAAGATCGAATGAACACATTTTGAAAAATATTTTTTTTTCCTAAAAAAAATTGTTTTTAGTGTATTATTTTCTACTGTTAAGACGTTTGGTCTTAAAGAAAGTGAAATAGATATTTAAAAATCCGTTGTAAAGGTTGTACAGCACGTTTTAATATCTTTGATTATGAAGTTATGAATTGTTTTATTAACAAATTTTTTTAAATTTTTTAACGTCCTTCGAGTCAAATGATAAAAGGATCCCCTTATATTAATAAGGTGTTACTTCAATGAGTTTCAATTGAAAACTGTTTTTATTTCATACAATTCTCTTACAAGAAGATACATGAAAATCTTAAATTTATTTAAAACTACTTTTCAACTGCACGCTGAAATGCTATGTGACCCTTTCTTAAGTGTTTCAAGTGCACCACATAAGCATTTGTTTAGACTGCAGGAGATCGTTTTTACACCATGCTGTAAATCACTTATTCCAATGGCATTCTATCTTTGGAATTTTTATCGTGTTCAATGATTGAACACTTACCTGTAACCTTTTATAATTTTTCGGCATGATGTAATGCCAAAACTCATTTGAATTTGGGCGAGTCGTCATCCGGAACGCTTCACGAACACGGCGCCAAATCAGCTTAGCCCCGGATCCTCTGCCTATTACATAACATTATACACCAACTCCTGTTAAAGAGTGAACACCTTGCCTCCGATTTTCCACCTAGTGGTGATTGATCGAAATCTTCCCGCTAGACATGGTAATTTCCAGGTACAGGTAATTTCCAAAAAAAAACACTATGACAACAAAAGAACCCTATTTGTAAATAATATGAAAAACCGGGAGCTCTCTAAACATAAACACGGTAACACTGGATAAGAGGATCGGATTTATTTAGAAAGAATCAAAAGGATCAAGCGGGTAAGGTGTATGGTATGGAACAAAAATGTATATTTATCGAGGATCAGTTACTTTGGGTTCCTTAGGATTTACTAAATTGAGCCAATACTGTAATAGACTTTTGATTAAAATACTACAATGTTCTTCCCAACAATTTTCAGACCCAAAAGACTGAGTTTACTTATAAGAAGCGAATGGTTAACAGAGTCGAATGCTTTACTGAAGTCAGTGTAAATGACGTCTGTTTGTAAGCCATTCCGGAACCCATCCGTGTCGAAAAATGTTAGCTCTACTAATTTGATACTGGCGGAGCGGCGCTGGATGAAGACATGATATTAATGAACTAAATAGGTGTTGCAAATGTGGGTGACTCATGTTTTTTGCTTTGGAATTGCTCACAAATTTATTTATTTATTTCTCTTTCGCCATTGATTATTTTAATCTTACATGGCTACTATACAATCTAACTTACATACTACTTAAGAAATGCCTAACCAATAAGACCATAAACGCTTGTTTATCTGAGCCCCACTTAGTTCGGAGGCTAGGCGGCAAAGTATTAAAAAATGATAATGCTCTATCAATAGGCTCGTTCAAAAGGTAATTGGCCCTACGACAAGCAATCCGAGAGGGAGCAAACGAGCGAAGATCCCTCTGGGGCACATTGAAGTTTATAAGCTCCAATAACATGGGGCAATCTATGCTGCTAATTACTATGTTATTGATGAAAGTTAAAGCTGCCACAGTGCACCAATCCTCCAGTGTACATATGTGGAGGAGAAGGCACCAGCTATGGTATGAGGGTAGAGGATCCACAAACCTTAAAGGGAGAAGTGCAAATTTTAAATATTTTTTCTGCAACCGCTCAACTCTATTTGAACTTATTTTATTTGCGGGGCTCCAATTTGCGGCAACAATAACTCCTATAACATTCTGCGCTTATACGGTGAAATGAAACCGAACTACTATGTATCTTGAATAACTAACTGCACAGCACATATATTTTTATTTATAAGTCTATGTAGGGTCAGGCAGTCGCCACGGCATAGATTATATCACTAAAATATAATAAATATAGTTTTTCTTATCTTTATTTATCTTATCGTTATTGTTGGTCTCAAGCCGGCTCTTATCGGCCGCTCGGCTTCAACGTGCTTTATCTTTAGCATTAGCTGCATAAAAAATTTATAATATATATAATTTTGGCGCCAGGTGAAGGGTATCCTCCAGGATTTGAAGAGGATCCAAGGAGGCCTTAAGCCAGTGTCCAAGGTGGAAGATGCCATGCTCCATGTGCGTCATGGCCAGTTGGTTGTCATGTACGAAGACTTCAAGGTCATCCACGGGGAGCTTGAATAACACAGTGTAATAGTGATTCTGAACTTTTGAAGTGACATAGTAGGAACTGTTTATTGGGTCACAGTATATCACAAAACCATGTTTGAAATATTTGTAACACCCTCAAAATCTTGATTTATGGTTAAAAAACTGCTTTTCGGGACTTTTTTGCGCTTAAAAATTCCTGAATGCGTTTTTTTCAACCAGTACAACTTAATAAATTCTGTCATTTTTGTCAATATTGTAATTGATATAATACATATCAATATTGACTCATTAAATCTGAATAAAACGAGACAAATTTCATCAAAAAATTTTGAAAATTGGTGAAGTTATAACGCTTTTCCCAAAAAAAGTCAATTCAACCTTGCGTGCGCTTCGGAGTAAACCGGAGGAAAACTGGCATCAAAATCCGAAAAACACGAATAAAATTTTTTTATAAAGCTACAACATTTAACTATTGAAAAACACTGAAAATTTTTAAATTGGTTGAAAAAACGCGTTCAGGAATTTTTAAGCTCAAAAAAGTCTTGAAAAACTGTTTTTTTAACCATAAATCAAGATTTTGAGGGTGTTACAAATATTTTAAGCATGGTTTTGTGATATACTCGACCCAATTCCTACTATGTCACTTCAAAAGTTCATTGACTCTTGTTTTTTTTGTAACACTGTGTAATTGGCTTTTCGGAGATCAGCAGCGAGTTGCGAATGACCGTGTCTGAACTTGTAGCGACGATGCATGCCGAAATCGAGCACGATACGTCGTTGCGCTCTGCTCGAATGGCTGCCCATTCCACCCTTGCCAACGGAGTTTCCAGTATTCAGGTGAACCCAGCGCTCAGTTGGAGTTTTGAAACCGTGCTTCTTCTTCCTACTTTCAGCGGAGGATATTCGGAGTGGGATGATTTTTACTCGGCTTTGCCAACAATCGTGGGCAATCCTCACATAAGTAAGGTGGAAAAGCTGCAGAGTTTGCGATCTTGTCTTCGGAGCTCAGCCTTGGATGCAGTTCGTTCCTTAGAAATCTCCGAGGTGAATTATGATGTTGCGTTGCTCTTGGAAAGACGATTTAATAACAGTCGTTTAATACTTTAGGCTCAAGTAAATGGGATTCTGGGACTCAGTCTATGGGAAGATGGCCCTTCGAGGGCTTTCAGACAAATTTAATGCCCACATGCGAGCCTTGAAAAATTTGGGGACGACAATTCACTTCCCTATCAACACCATTGTCCAAATTCTCCTTCAAAGGTTGGACCCAGGCCAAGTCGGATGAAGGATCCCTACTTGGGAATCAACGGCTGAATTTTTCGAGCAGCGATGCAGTACTCTGAAGGCTATGGATGTGGCCGTGGCCGCCCACGCGCCGGGCACTCATATGAGAAGACATAGTGTCTGCATGCCCCAGATTTCCGTTAATACCCCCTGACAGCCGCCTTGGCGAGGCTAGGCTAGTCTATACTACCATTTTTCTTATCGTTTTTGTTTTTCTTTTCTTTATTTATCTTATCGGCCAGGGCCGTATTTATGTAAAGTGCCGCCCTGTGCATTATAGAAAATGCCGCTCTTATTATTAATTGAAATTGAAAACTTCCTAAATCAAATGTTGGGGAAACCGTGAACTATATACATAATTATTAACAGATTAAATAAATGTATATCGTTGGTTGAATTCATTTATTGTTTTATGATATAAAAATAGTCACATAAGGTTTATTTCAAAAAAACTAAAACTTGACTTTAGCTAATACCGTAATTATTAATGTCACAATTGTTTTTGTTGACTTCATTGGAATACATCGTTATTTCTTACGGAATTGTAGGATTCCAATTACTTGTTTTAATCAATTAGATTTATTTGTTGAAAAGAAGTTAAATTTATAAAAGAAGATTTGTGAAAAACAAATTATTCGATACACAAAATTTTTAATTGTAACAAAAGAATACAATATGTACTTGGCGGATTTCTAATACACCTTTCAAATGCAAACACGCCTGACTTTTTTTTGCGCAAACTGATTAATTAACTCTTCACAATCCAAGCGCTCGAGTAAATCCGATTCAATGCACAGAATAGCTAGACTATTTAGCCGACTGCCAGTCATAGTGGAACGTACATAATTTTTTACTCTTTTCAAACATGAAAATGAACGTTCTGCGCTGCAATTCGTCACTGCTAATGTAATAACATAAATATACGATATGCTATCTCTGCGTTTGGGAACTCAGTGTATAAATCGTTCGTTCTGAGAAGTTTCAGTAGCTTGGATGGTGGATCATGTTGTATTTTTTCTCTGAGCAATACGCGTGGAAGTGCACTAACTTATCATCCAATGAAGGTTCGAGGTCCGAAGTGTAAATTGATCTCAGATGTTCTGACTTTTGACGAATTTCGCAGGAATTCAGATTACCAAATTCAGTGATAACTGAGAACTTGTTGTGAATTTTTTCATACGCTTGGCATCTTCTTCGCAATTCAGCATCGAGATTGTCATGAATGACGTTGAAAGTGTTTACTTGAAAATTATCACTTCCTGACAAGTGAACATCTCCCTCTCGCGATTCATCAGCCTGCAACTTTCTCCTTCTTCTTCTAGAAACAGTTGTCTGGTACTCTTGACTTTCCGAGATTTCTAACGCTTTGTTTTCATAAACTTCAAATTCCCTTCTTGTATCAGCTACTACTTTGATCAGTCCACGATAGTCATCAATCACGTCAGTTATGCTGATATCAACCTTTTGCAATCTTTGGCTGACAGCATCGAATCTCGAGAGTAAAAAATGGCAAAGAATCTGTAAGAATGTTGTTTCCAGTCGTTCGAGTTGAATGCGAAGACCTCTTGCTTCTTGTCTTGTAACCGCGTTCTCAGTGATATCTTCTTCAATGGTGATTAAAGTTTGAATTATTTCACCACAGTGTTTGTTGAGCACCTTTACTGCTTCTTGACGAGCTGACCATCTTGTTGCAGACAACGATTTTAAAGCGATTTTCTTCCCTGTATGAGTCTGTAGTATTTCCCAGCGGTGCGTAGATGCAGTGAAAAAATTGTACAACGATTGAACTGTGTTGAAAAATGATGCTGCTTCGAACGTACTTTCTGCTGCGTGAATTCCAACCAAATTCATTGAATGAGCTGCACAAGGAGCGTGTTCTGCTAAATCGTTAATTTCTTTGATTTTTGCTTGTAAACCTGCATAAGTTCCTGATACATTGTTCGCGTTATCATATGACTGACTTCGACAATTTGCAATATCAAGGCCAAAGCATTCAAGAACAGATATTACAGCAACTAATAAATCTTCTGCTTTGTGTCCAGTGTTTTCAATGAACATCAGAAACCTTTCAACAGGTGTTCCATCTCTTTGCACGTATCTCAGCACGAATGCAAGTTGATCGATGTGCGAAACATCAGGGGTTGAATCCACTATTATTGCGTAATATTTCGCTGCTTTGACTTCCTCAACTATGACAGAAGATACTTTATCTGCCAAAAGTTGAATGAATTCTTCATAGAGAGTTTTCGATAGATAGCTCGTACTACCGGATCCTTTGTTGCCAAATCTTCGGATGTGTTCTTCCAAAAACGGATCAAATAATGCGAGAAATTCCATCAGCATCAAAAAATTCCCATTACTTGGAGAGCCAAATTTCTCATCATTTCCTCGAAATGGAAGCCCACGTGACGCTAGAGCTTTCGTAGCAGCAACTACTCTTTTCAAAATGTTTCTCCAATAAGAAATTTCCTGTTCGAATTGATTGATCAAATCGTTGTCTTTTCTTTGTTTAATGTTTGATCTCTCTTTCAGGGTTAACATACTTTTTCTGTGATTTTTCGACTTTTTATGCTCAGTTACACGAACGCCTCCATGCCTCCACTCATTGAAACCTTTCTTTCCATTGAATGAACAGTCAGCTTCAAATAGGAGACATGAAATGCAGAATACAGACTTATAACTCACTGAGTAAACGAGCCAGGGGCGACTAACTTTCTCCCCATTGATAAGTTTTCGATAAAATAACGTATCTGTGAGACAAAGTGAATTTCCATCACTATAAACTCGTTCTGTAGCCGAGAAATCAAGGTTCCTATTCTGTTTGCATCCATGTATTGCAACATAATCTCTAGTCAAGTCGCTTATGATCCATTTTCCCGGATCATCACTCATAACGGTCTCTTCAGGCTTAACCCTTGTTGCTTCTTTAATTGGAACTGGATGTTTCGATTTTTCCTTTTCATTTGAATCATGTGGCAAGGAAGAAGACGGTAAAATATCAAAATCATGATCCGTGGACAAACTTAAGCTTGTATCATTGTCGTCTGAAAACAGAAAAATTAGAATCTATCAGTTAATTATGAACTTTTATACATTTTAGGGTAACTTCGGCTATTGTTTCTATTTCGGGTCATTTCAGCTGTTTATTTATAGGTAAAAAAATTTTCCAAATTGTATACGGCCATAGCTTTATTTATCTGATTGATTTCATTTTCTAAAATTTTTTCAATTTTAAAAATTTACCAAGTTGACTGAAACTCATTCCACTTAAAACTGCATCATCTGTTGAATTTTGAGAAGTTTTTACTGCAAACTCGTCCGTAGCTGAAGTGGAACGCGCATCATCACACCCTGTACCGAAACAATGCACATTTATAACCTAACAATTGCCTAACAATTACAATTAATGTTAAACGCACATATTGAAAATAGATACTTTATTTTCAACAATGCTCCGATTTTTCAATAATTGTTATGACTTACCACTTTGCTCTGAGACGAGGCAACTCTCATCAATATGTTTTTCGTATTTCTTTTTGATGAAAAAATTGTGCAATTTTGGAGTTTTGCACAAAATTTCCTCCTCCTTGTTGGCTTTATCTAAAGCGCGCTTTCTAAAAGCAGCGCCGCTTAATTTTTTTCGCCTGTCACTCATGACTCACAGAATTTACATAATCAACTCAAATGAATAGATAAACATCGAATCAAATTGTTTTGAAAACATTTCTGCTCGAAAGACAACCCAACCTCTTAAAATCGGTCAGTAGCCGCTCTGAATTACCGACGGCTATACGCAAAAATTGTCCAAAATTATCCAAGTATAAATTTTCTATTTATGCCTCAAATTTTGCCGCCCCCCGAAATTCGCCGCCCTGTGCGCGAGCACCGACCGCACATAGTGTAAATCCAACGCTGTTATCGGCTCTTATAGGCCGCTCGGCTACAATGGGCTTTATCTTTAGCATTAAGCTAGCGAGCTTTCACTCAGCCTATGTTCTAAGGCGGGCTCACTCTTGCCCTTTATCTCAGTGCACACGCATCATAAATTGGAGCTTTTGTCTCACACTATTTCATATGCGTCCATAAATGAACAATATTATTACGTTCTAAAAATAATTAATTTCGTGTTCATTTTTGGATTAAAGGTCATTGACAAATGTCAATGACCAAACAGTCTATTCATGACGTTCTTTAAATTTAATTGGTGCTTTGTATACCAAGGCGGATTATTTGTGGCGGACGCCACACATGCGCCGAAAAATATATTCAAAATGTGATAAAATTTGTGTAGGCAATGTTTATATTTTCGCATGCCAGTAGATCGGACCAATAAATTTCTAAAATTAACTTTTTTC
This sequence comes from Drosophila pandora, assembly GCA_021223865.1. Taxonomy (NCBI): domain Eukaryota; kingdom Metazoa; phylum Arthropoda; class Insecta; order Diptera; family Drosophilidae; genus Drosophila; species Drosophila pandora. The sequence goes on from JAJJHT010010398.1 coordinate 1,790,220, forward strand.
GTTTTATAAAGTTATACTTACGGAAGAACCGAACTTTATGAGATTTAAGTGTAGACTTAAGGTCAATTAAGCTATTGTTTTCGAATAAAACCTCAAGAGTGACATGATATGGATCCTCAGGATTTAAAAGGGGCAAAGTTCTGGAAAGAGTAATTCCATCAGGATCAGAAATGCAACGAAAGTCCAGCAGCCGACCTTAAGAATTTCTAACGTGGTGCCAAGTGGCATGTCATACATGCCCGCAGGGGAGTCGTGGTACGAGTTAAGCAATAAAGACGGTGAATTATCAACATAACTACCAGATCTACCTGCTCAAACCATTACCATCAGACAGTATGTTGCCAGTATGTGGGTGGTTCGGACGATGGTGGTATGTAAGAACAGGTAAGTTTGACCGGACAAAATGATTTTATACAAAGAAATTCAATTTCACCAAACTCTTCGGTATCTCACATCTAAAAAGAAAAGAGTTTGATTATTATTTTTTTTTATTAACGAACTTGGCTAATGTTCTTGGACGAAAATGTTCTCAGGCCAAAAGCTGGCAAATCTCTTGAAAAACTGCAAGGGCACATGCGTTTTGAAAGATGACGTGTGCCTGGTGTATGAGTATTTAAATTTTGTAATATCCACCACCTTTATTTCGACTTTTGTTTTGGTTTTGATGTAAGCCGAGATATCAATCTCAGAAGTATCATGGGAAAGCCGGAAAACAAAAATGTGTTTCGATGGTGGGATCACCTGCAAGGATTTTGGAGCCGCCGTAACTAATACTACGGCATCAGTCCGTACCATCAAGCAAGTGCTACCGAACTGAGCGGACGTGATTTGCCTGAGCTCCGGGAAAACTGCCACACAAAAAAAAAATCTAAGCGGAAAGACGACAATTAACCACAATTTATTAAAAGCAATAGACAAGCTTTTTCTAACAGTTGGTCCACGCAATGAGCTCATTGAGCAACGATCAAAAGAACGAGCGTAGAAACTCAGTGAACCAAAGAAACGGCTTCTACTCTTACTTTTCAACCCGCGATATCGAAATTGAAAAATCGGCGATTAAGAGCTATCCGGCTCTACTGACCGCTGAAATCCATAGGGCACGGTCTTGCTCACCCGCTCTGCTCACTCTGACTCCCGCGTCATGGAGTTTGCAGTGTAAAACCCCCCCTCCAATGGCGGAACCAAATTTCGCACCAACAAGAAGCAGTGCTGCAATTTCTGCAACCACTGCGACATCCACTGCAACTCAAAATTCCGCGACATCAACGATTACATTGAGTACAAAATCAACAACTTCGGAAAGTGCCAAAACGTCCCCGGCCATAAGACTGGATTGGATCGCTACTTCCAATTTAAGCGCAAGCTCAGCCCGCAGAGTAAACCGGCAGGCAATAAAACAAAAATTAACCGTGTCCAGAAGATCGACGAAGAACCAGGAAGATCCAGTAATAACAGATTTGCCCTACTGGCTTAGGTAGACGGAAACCAACCAGCGCCAGACACCGCAAAAAAACCCAAGCCCCTTCCAATCTATATAAGGGAGAAAAACTCGATTACCTTTGTCAACTGAATTGAGGGGAAAGGTTACAACTTTCATGTTGTCCCGCTTATCAAAGGGAACATTCACGAAACAAAGGTGCAAACTAAGACTTAAGAGCACTTCCGTGTCCTGTCCAAATATTTGGACAATGATCGGATAAGATATAACACGTTTCAGCTGAAAAGCGTCTAGTGAAAAGCGTCCCGTCTGGTGACTCCCAGAGGAAGGTAATGGTACAAAGCAATTATAAATGTGAGAAATAAACTGGACTATGTTTTCCCTGGAAGTCCCACATACTGGCCAACCGACCCACGCAAGCTCCTAGACCTAATTGATTTTGCGGTGACAAAAATCAGACACTCGCCTATGCTTTTAACGCTTCTTCAAAGCCCAGAAATAACTGAACACCCCCTCAGCCTGACATCGTCAAAAACGAACTGGCTTAGTTTAACATGGAATCGGACATCGATTACACTACGAGCGCGATGGAAGAATTACTCGTTGCGGCAGCCAAAATCTCTGCCCCTCAAGGAAAGGAAGTAGACCAAAACAAATACCACAAATCGAATCAGCAAATCGAACAGGTCGTGCGAGAAAAGAGGCGCACGCGTCGTGATTGGCAAAACAGCAGATCACCAGCTTCAAAGCAACGCCTTAAAGAAGCAACACGATCACTCGACCAGGCTCTTCACCTCCAGAATCTTTCACCAACAAGCACAAAGTATCCTCTGTGGACTGCCCACCCAAATCTCAACGCCCCAATCGAAACGACCACCACGATAAGAAACTATTCGAGCGGCGAAGACCGATCTGAAACATTCGCTACAAATCTCGAAAGTATCTCCCAGCCAAACCCTGCATCAAATTCATTCCTTCTGACAGTCATTCAGCCAAAGGCTACCCCTCAATCAATTGCACCTTCATTCCGGCCGAACGAAATCGATAAAGTCATAAGAGAGCTAAAACCAAAAAAGGCTCCCGGTGTTGATTTTCTGACGCCAACGATGCTGATCGAACTTCCAACTATTTAATGGCTATTAACCTTGGCTATTTCTCAAAAAATGGAAGAAATGGGTGATCATCTAATAGTTGTGGAAAGGTGGCTGTCCGACTGGCACATTAAAATAAACGAACAAAAGTGTAAACATGTAACGTTTACTCTTAATAGACAAACATGCCCTCCACTTTCTCTAAACGGTATGCAGATCCCTCAAGCTAACGAAGTAACGTACCTTGGCGTCCACCTTGATAGACGACTAACATGGCGTAAGCACATCGAATGCAAGAAGGTGCACCGAAAACTGAAAGCCAGCAGCCTCCACTGGATCATAAATCACGATCGCACCTGTGTCTGGACTACACAATTCAGTCCTAAAGCCAATCTGGACGTATGGGTCCCTGTTGTGGGGGAACGCGAGCAGCAGCAACATAGACATCATACAGCGCGCACAATCAAAAATCTTGGGAATCATCACTGGGGCACCTTGGTATGTTCGAAAGTGAAAGACGAAATTCAGAAGCAAAAAGAGTCCTACAAAGAAAAACCGTCTTCGCACCCAAATCCCCTCGCTCAGGGATTGACTCAGGTTTCTAGATCCGGCCTGCGACGGAACGACCTTCCAACCCAGCAATCGATTTTTAGGGCCGTATAACTCTGTATCAGTCAACATGACTGTTAGTTAAGTTAAAAATATAAGATTTGATACACCTCTTGTTAGTCTCCCAAAGCGAAGATTCAAGAAATAAAATAAACGGAAAAAACAAAAAGTTCATACCGGGGGTCCGGACGGTTCATTACCCTGTTCGGTGACTCTTAAGGGGGTTTGAATTATTGGGTCTGGTGGTATAAATTAAAGCGATGCCAAAGAGTACATATCAGACATGTGCGCATTTATACTGAGATATTCGAAAGCCGAATTTTTCCCACGGGGTGGCCAGAGATAAATTGCATAATTGTCGGCTAAGTAGGATGAAGATTATTCGCCACAAGCACATCCCTAAAAGAGGATTTCTTTCGCTTTGGAGACTCATTTAGTAGTAGAAGACTACTAAACTGTGTATCGAGCGCACAGAGTTGGTCATTGGTTTTACGAAAACCGTTAATCAACTCTTTTAATCCACTTTTAGTCTGTCTCATGAACGATCTCATTTCGTCTTGAACAGCACGACAACCGTCACAGAAAAAGTGGAGACCAGACCTACGTGAAATAGCATCCGAAACTGAGGCCGTGAACCCGGCATACTTAGCGTGTAAAAAGTTTTCACAGAGCCAGCCGTGGATGCTAGGCTGGGATGAGGTGATTGTCTAATTAAAAGACTTTAACGCACAAATAAGTTTAAATTTCATGATTATTAATTAACTAAATTATTATTTTTTTTTTGTTTTTATTATTGAAGTACCTTAAACCACTATACCAGGGATACGAAAAAAAAAAAGAGATTAAAGAGATCAATTAGGGTAGTGTAAACTGCAAAGAATAGAAACAAGAATCTCTATTGAGCGACAATAGAAGCAACACCGTAAGAGATGAAGAAGCAGAGCATAGTTATGTTTGGAAAAAAATTTATAAACTTATTATTTTACCTTCAAATATATTACTGCACACGCAAATTTGTTTCTATAAATGTAAATATCAGAAATAAAAATAAACAGCGAATTTTTTAAAGTAAATTAATAAAAGATTTGATAATAACGCAGTGCGCAAAAAAAAACACGTCCGTCCGCTTTAAGATAGAGAGAAGAAGTTGTCCATTATTCGTATTCACATGATATGGCACCGTGAGACTTTCGGATAAATGGATATTTCCACGAAAGAAAAGCGTTATGCAGACATAGAAGCCATTTAAAAGGCTTGCACCGGCATACTGGATGCCATACCGGCAAACGAGCTAAACTCGATCGACAAACTTTGGGATCGTGCCGAAAGCTGTATTGAAGCAGAAGAAAATTATTCTGAATAAAATAAATTGATTTTGTTGAATAACTCATTTGGGCTCTGTTTACTTTGGAACGCACCTTCTAATATGTACATAAAAATGCAGTTGCATACCGCAGTTAAATAAAAATAAAGAAATAATTTTTATATTTTTCGTTTTTTACAACAAAAATCCAATTACAATAAATAATTATTTTTAGAAAAAAATTAGATTTTTGACAGTGCCGGCTTAAATCAAAAATTAAAGCTTTTAAAATTTATTGATTTAAGCAGAAATTGTTCGTCCGTAGAGCGTGATGCGGCAACTACGTCAAACTTGAACTCGCGGGAGTAACGGTAGGTCCTGGAGTCGTAGTCAAAGAACGTAAATAGTCTGACTAAATTTACCTGGATTCGTCAAGGGACTGCTCGGGTTGACCAAACGCTTGATGTGATCTGGCTGGAATTGATGTGGCGTGCTTGAAGTCCTGGGTAGGGTTTCTCCAAGCACCGTTGGGATGGTGGTTCGGATGATTCCTTATCGGCCGATCCTACTGGCGGTCCGTTTTACGGGAGCAACACTCGAAGTAGGTTAGATAGAGCGGGGTCTGCTGGTGGTCCGTTTCACGGGAGCAACACTCGAGCTAGACTGGTATGCCGCGGGGTCTCCTCGTGGTCCGTTTCAAGGGAGCAACACTTGGAGTAGTTAGGTAACGCGGGGTCTACTGGCGGTCCGTTTCACGGAAGCAACACTCGAAGTAGACTGGTATGCCGCGGGATCAACTTGTGGTCCATTTCACGGGAGCAACACGCGAAGTAATGAGGTGTCGCGGGGTCTACTTATGGTCCGTTTCACGGGAGCAACACTAGAAGTAGACTGGTATGCCGCGGATTCTACTTGTGAACCGTTTTACACAGGATCACTCGAAGTAGGTTGATTTTAAGTGCCGTGGTTCAGACACTGAGTAACGAGTCGATTGACTCTGATTTCGGAACTGTCTTTATTTCAAAAGAATAACTCTTATATAAGATGCTAAATTATACATCATTACATCTAAGAAAGGTCAAAGTTCTGGACGTGCTAAACTAAGGTTAATGCCAGGGTCACCCACCTCTGAGTCTGCTGACTCAGATTGTTTGTTCACGTACTGCTTCCCACACGCATTTCGGCTTCGCTGGCTGCTTTCGGCTTGCCTCGGTCGGTCGGTCATTCTTCCCGCTGATCACGCTGATTCTGCTTCCGGAGCCATCGACTAGTGCCGAGTTAGTAGGTTGGATATAGTTTTATGCTTATTACTAATTATTTATAGGTGAGAAAATCGGTTAGTGGGTTTGTATATTGCGACATGCTGATGCATATTGATTGGATCAAATTACTAAGTGTGCATATAGGGAAGTAGGTCTTGGCACTAGGTGCCAACATTCTCCCCCCCCCATTGAAGGACTCAATCCAATGCGGCTGGGCGTTGTTGTTAGATCGTCTCAGTGAACCGATGTGTACCCTTGCGCTAGAAAATATTGTGGATCTTAAAACTAATTACTCAGTCTCGATCATGCTTTCGTGGAGTGCAGACGCGTTTTTGCATCGCGGCGAATCTCACTGTGAAGAGTCTATGGACAAGTCCACTTCAGTGGCAAGAATTGTTACTTTTGTGAATCCCACCGCCGTTAGTTCTGCTTAACGCGATAACAAGTGATTCGAAAAGACAAAACAAGTGAAGGTTTTGTGAAGACTTGAATCAAATTCAAGGTCAAACTGAGTTTGGGAGTTTCGAGCCGGGTGCTGCCCGACTGCGGGGCTTGTGCCTTGCCCACTGAGCCACGGTCACCTCATCGGTAACCGTACAAGTGGCCCATACATACAAGAAGTCGGTAAAGCAGTGCACATCTGTGCCCTATACTTGAACCATGTCTAGCCTTTCGGACTCCGATGATGAATTTGACATAAGTAAGATTGTGGCGCAACAACAACAAAAAATCCAGGCCTTAAAGCCAGCTAAGCCAAGCCGACCAATTGCCTCCCCCGTCAACATCTCACCTTCAAGCCATGATCCGGAACCGGAACTAGCAGTCATAAATGGAGACGAAGAGGTCTGGTGGTCCCCAAGACCGGCAAACAAACGCCGTCTTGACTCCAGATCCCCAAATTCAGTCACCAAAATCCTTAGAAACTCCAACACAGCCAACACAGACACCGAACCCGTCGAAGTCCCACACGCGGTGGGCCCCAATGTCTCTGAAGAAGCCAGTACTTCTTCCAGCTTAAGACAAGTTAGCAACAACAACAAAAGCACCCCAAATAACGCAACAACAATAAACAAGGACAACACAAAAGCCGTTAACAATACCGCAGGCAATAACAAAAATGTCAGCCGACCGTGTGGTAGCCAGGAGCAACTACCCTCCAACAAACCACCCCCAATTGTGGTTGATCACTGTGAGAATCTAAACGGACTCATAAGGACCACAGACAAGATTGTTGACCCGTCCAAATACTCCCTAAAATGCTATCCCAACAATTCTGTTTCCATTCTCGCAACAGATTCAGCCACATACAGAGCCATAACCAAATCGCTGACCCTTAAAAAGGTACCATACCATTCCTGGCAGTTAAAAGAAGACAGATCCTATCGTGTTGTTATCCGTGGTGTCCATCATTCCGTCCCGGACGTAGACATTAAGGAAAGCCTGACCTCGGCGGGTCACTTGGTTCGATTTGTCAATAGACCAAGAAGCCGCTTCGACAAAACTAAGCTGGTTTACTTAGTTTTTGTTGAACTTGAACCGGCTGCAAACAACAAAGAAATCTACGGGATCAAGACACTCTGTCGGCAACGGGTCCAAGTTGAACTCCCCTACAAAAAGAATGATGTTGTCCAGTGCCACCGTTGTCAAGCTTTCGGACACACCAAAAATCATTGCCAAAAGCTATCTAACTGCGTTTGATGTGGCCTACAACACGGCTTGGAGGCCTGCTTAAAAGATGTCAATCCAGTCAAATGTGCAAACTGTGGCGGTGGACATACAGCAAGCTATAAAGGCTGCGTCATATACCAGCAAGTTGCTCAACGAAAAAGTGCCACATCCCAACGCAGAACCGTCCCCCAGCAGTTTACTAATCCTTATGTTTGGTCAAACTCAGTGGTGCCCAACTCCTACGCTAATGCTGTCCGTGGTATTGCTAGTCATCCCCAGCAGCAACAAGTCCCTGTGACCTTCTCGCAGAGCCAACAATTTCCTCCACCAGGCAGTGACAACAGGAAACAAAGTCAGCCACGTCACCAAAAAGTACCGCATCGACAGCAGCAGCAGCCATCACAGCAACAACAAAGGCCTCAACAACAGCAACAGCCAGATCTCCAGAGGACTCTCCCACAACAACAGCGACGCAACTCACAGCAATTGATCAACGACCAGCAATGGCAGCGCCAAGAGCAAATGTTCTCACAATCAAACGAAAGCCTGTCGGTCCTTGTTGCCCAGATTGACAAGTTATTCCAAATGATGGTGTCGATGATGGGTCTTGTCTCTAGATTATTACCCCAAAATACTCCAGGAACAGCTCAAGCGTTCCCTGGATCTTTCCCAGTTAATGCGACACAACCATGAGCCAAATCGGCCTGAGCATTGGTGTGTGGAACGCCGACGGACTTGCCAACAAAGCCATTGAGCTGGAGCTCTTTGTGCAAAGTCATAATATTGACATTATGCTGGTTAGTGAAACACACTTTTGCTCGAGGTCGTACTACAACTTGCATGGGTACGATATCCATCAAGCAACTCATCCTGCCGATCGTAAGCGCGGTGGGTCTGCAATAATAATAAAACGTGGCATTAAATGCTACCAGTCCTACAGTTTACAAAGCACGAATGTTCAATGTGTCTCTGTCAAAGTTAAAACCGACCTTGGGGAAATAGGTATTGCATCTATATATTGTCCACCAAACTTTCAGTGTTCTGCTGACGACTTTGAAAAGCTCTTTGACGATCTTGGAACAAATTTCATAATCGCAGGCGATTGGAATGCTCACCACCGTCTCTGGGGATCCCGAAACTCAACCAGCCGAGGAAGAGCAATCGCAGATGTTGTTCAAAGATCAAACGTCCAGGTCCTTGCAACTGGAGGACCTACGCATTATCCATACAGCCAAAGAACGCCAACAGCTATTGACTTTGCCGTCTATAGAGGGATACGGTCCGAGTGTCTCTCCATCACAGAAAGCCTTGAGCTTAGCTCTGATCACATCCCGCTGATTATAAAGTTAAGAGTAGCTGCGCAAATAATTCGGAATAGGCCTCGTATCCTCCCTCGAAACGCGAGTATCCCGCGCTTCCAAGCAGCAGTCAACCGGCTTGTAAACCTCAATCTGGTGTTAAACTCTCCCGAGGACATAAACGACGCTGTAGAGATATTTGTCCGGAGCATTCATATCGCTGCCGAGTCCTCAACCTGTGGACAAGTCTCAAGCCATCCCAATCCACCTCAGGCTCTTTTAAAACCTGAAGTTATGGACTTGGTAAGGCGGAAAAGAACCTTACGTCGCAGATATATGAGATCCCAAGGCTTAGTCGACAAGCGCGAATATTTTGATGAGATGCTCCTCAAGGCGGACCCCACCAAACCGTACGGCTTCAACCTCTGGAAATCGACACGAAACATCAAACGACAGCCTCTCCGAAAGATCCCCATAAAGAAAACTGACAATACATGGTGCAGGTCTGACTCAGAGATTTCTTTAGCTTTCGCGGACGAACTAGAGAAACGCTTTCAGCCATTCGACCTTGCGAGCCCAGAGGATCTTGAAGAAACAATGGCCTTCATAAATGCTCCTTCACCGAATGCTCTACCGATCCCACATGTCAGCCCAGAAGAAGTTTGTCTCCATATTCGAAAGCTACATGTCAATAAAGCGCCGGGCATAGACAATAGAATTGCCAAGGCTCTGCCTAAGAAGGGTATACTGTTCCTCGTTCTCCTCTTTAATTCAATGCTACGTATCCACCACTTTCCCTCCCAATGGACGTGTGCTGTGATAACGATGATACCAAAGCCAGGAAAACCGGAGAACCTTGTAGAGTCATACCGACCTATAAGCTTGCTTCCTACAGTCTCTAAAATATTCGAGAGAATATTTTTAAGTAGAATTATGGGAGTAAGAAGCGTGCAGGTCGCCATTTGCGACCGTCAGTTTGGTTTTAGGCATCGTCATGGGACCCCAGAGCAAGCACATCGAGTAGTGAATCACATTTTAAAGGCCTTTGAAAACAAGCAATACTGCTCTGCAATTTTCCTCGACGTCAAGGAAGCTTTTGACCGCGTATGGCATCTCGGACTACTTCATAAGTTGAAGTCATTACTCCCGACTGGCCAATTTCTGCTGCTAAAATCATACCTGCTTGATCGAAGTTTTATGATCGAGGTGAGAGGGGAAAGGTCAAGCATTAGACTTGCTCGTGCTGGCGTTCCTCAGGGTTCTCTACACTCTGTTCACATCGGACCTCCCAAGTTTAGTGGAACCGGGCACACTTTTGGCCACATACGCTGACGATACTGCCTACCCGAGTCGAACTCCACGACGTCACCATCCCACAGTCACCCCAGGCCCAGTACCTGGGTCTGATCTTAGACAAGCGGCTCACCTGGAAGGAAAAAACCAAGAAAATAACAGCTACATGTCGGAGTAAACTCAGGAAGCTAAACTGGTTACTTAAGCCAACAAGCAAGCTCAGCCTTGGCAACAAAGTGTTGCTGTACAAATCTATCGTGGTGCCCTCGATCATATATTGCATTCAGATATGGGGCATGGCTTCTGACACAAATGTCATGAAAGTGCAGAGAACCCAAAACCGAGCGCTTCGCATGATGGCAAACGCGCCTTGGTATGTTCGAAACGACGCCCTAGCAAATGATCTCCACATTCCCTCCATTAGAGAGCAGATCAACCGTCACTCGAGTCGCTACAGCGATCGCCTCTTAGCGCACCCCAACCACCTAGCAGCGTCTCTAGCTAAATGAAAATAACCGAAGAAGACTGAAACGAAGACACCCCAGCGATCTCTGGACAAGAGGACGTAATGTTTCCCGAGTCCTGAAGCAGTAATTTTACTGTAATCTCCTGTTATTGTATTCATGTTATCTGTTCATTGTTATACTTTACGTGTTATAGCCATTAAGTTGGCTGATCGACGTAAATAAAACTTATATGTTAAATCACAAAAAAAAAATAAAAATAAAATAAAACTAATTACTAAAAGTCTAATGTTAATACCAAAAAAAATTTTGAATCATGTGGGTGAGATCTCTACCAACGATAATTCTATCCGACCTGTTGTCTCCTTCGCCTTGTTGCGCGCCCTCGTAACCATTCTCCTTGGGCATCCCATGAAGTACTAAACCTTTTTTCAGGTTGGTCAGCGCGCATACAGGACTCTTGGTCCTCTCTTGACCTTGCTTCTTGCTCCCTTTCGGAGATGCATGTTACCCATGCCAAATAGGAGATAACTTCTACTTCTTGACTTTCCTTGGCTACTGGCCCTTGCACTCTGTGCTCTTCAGTTGTGAGTTGACAACCTTGGGCTTGTGGTTTGGGGTCCGTCTGCTGCTCTTCTTGTTGATCTTGTCGTGGCTCGTTATCTTCTTGTTGATCCGTAATGAGTGAGGAACTATGTACTCTTCCGGATTTTACTATTTGCTCCTTGCCGATGCATGCAATCAAACCTTGTCTTGGCTCGTTAGCTTCCTGTGTCCAAGCCGTCGTCTTACCGACGACTTGTTCTGCCTTGATATTAGGAGCTGATTCCGGTCGCACTGGCTCCATCACAATCCATCCAAGTGCGGTATTTTTAGTAGTGGTTGTCCTTCTCCCAAGTATGTCTGTTGTGGCCTCATAAGTTGGGAGATGATTTCGGCGCCCAACAACAGATCAATATTCTGGGGCTGCGTAAATTCAGGATCGGCTAAGCGCAACTGAGGTGAGATGTTTCTTGGCGCTTGAATAGGGTGGGATGGTTGATTGGGCATTATTTCCGGTAGAACAACGACGTTTATTCGATCTTTGAAGTCAGTGGTTAATGATGATAGGGTCACCACAGCCTTTTTCCGTGATCTTTTAGTTTTTCCACCCAGTGCAGCGATATTCAGGGTTGATGGCTCCAATTGTAGTCCAAGTGTGTCAGCCATCCTTTTGGTGATTATGTTAATCTGTGATCCAGAATCTAGGAGTGTGCGGCATTGCTGATGGGTTCCGGCTGGGCCATGTATTGCCACTTGGGCGGTTGGTAACAGAACGGTGGGCTTATCTGTAAGCAGGGCTGTGGCTGAATACACCAATCGTGATTAACTGGATCGAAGTGGAGCAGCCGACGTATTTTTCTGCATTGTTACTTGACTGGTTGCCTGACGCTCAAGGTTTTCTAACATCTGCTTCTGAGATTGTCGATTGGTTGGATCGGTGATGGCTAGTTCTAGAGATGACAGCGTGTGTGGATCCAATCTTTCCTCAATGATGTGTATCAAGATTGGGTCCCAGGTTTCTGTTGACACTTTGAGTGCGTCGAGAGTGGCGACCGTTCGGAGCAAGGTATCATGTAAGCTGCGCAGCTGGTCCGCTGATCCATTTGTTCTGGGGTGTCCGAAAAGCTCTTGAATCGCGGATTTTATTAACAGCCGTTCATTGTGGTATCGATTCTTTAGTCGTTGCCATGCATCCTGGTAACTTGTCTGTCCGCCAATCGACGTTTCCATTAGGTTTTGTGCTTCACCTGTTACATGATTCTCCAAATGACGGAATTTTACTGCATCGCTGTAGTCTTGATCGTGGAAGCATTCCGTAAAAATTTCGTAGAATCGTAGCCAATGCCGGTAGTCTCCGTCAAACTTTGGAATTTCTACTGGTGGTATTATAAACGGAGGTGCAATCGCAGGTTTTTGTGTTAATGCTGAAGTTGATTGCGATTCTTCGCTCAAAAACGAAAAGTATTCTGCTCGTACCACCTGAAATCTGTCATCGGTGTGTCCATCATTTTTTATGGCTGGTTGGAACCAGTCAGGTCGATGAGATCATGGTATCCCGTGACGATTTCCTTCCATAGCTCCTTCATGTGTTGTCTGACGTGCGTGGACACTTCCCGTCCTTCGGTGCGGTTGCACAGAAAGTCTTCCATATCATCTAGCCGTCCTTCATGTCTGCGTTTTAATGATGTTACGTGAGGGTCTTCTCCCTCAGTTCCTTGTACTTGTGCCTTTTGCTCAAGATTTTCTCCTGTTTTCCGGGGCCGTTGTGACGGGCCTGACCCTAATGGAATTCCATCGAAAAATATGGCTTCATATTTCTTCACCAGTTCTTCTAGCGCCTTTGCCTTTGTGAAATAATCATTTTCCGGGCTTAGTGCCAGCTCACGGAGCTTGGCGTCGTTCCTTTTAAATTGGATCCATTAGTGAGTGAGCTTTTTTAGTCTCACCTCGAAGTATGCGTCCTTGAGCCTTCGCTCTGCGGAGTCCTTAGTGAAATTTTTTATTAGCCTTTGGTTGGCTATGTTGTTTTCAATTTGCTCATCAATGAGCATCTGGGTTACAGGGTCTGATTCTGATCCCATGGTTGCGGTGTAAGTTTTTTAAGATAAACTGCCGTGTGGCTTGTGTGTAGGGTGTGATCCTTTAGTAAAGGATCACGTCGGGGTCACCAAATGTGGTCCGTTTCACGGGAGCAACACTTGAAGTAGACTGGTATGCCGCGGATTCTACCTGTGAACCGTTTTACACAGGATCACTCGAAGTAGGTTGATTTTAAGTGCCGTGGTTCAGACACTGAGTAACGAGTCGATTGACTCTGATTTCGGAACTGTCTTTATTTCAAAAGAATAACTCTTATATAAGATGCTAAATTATACATCATTACATCTAAGAAAGGTCAAAGTTCTGGACGTGCTAAACTAAGGTTAATGCCAGGGTCACCCACCTCTGAGTCTGCTGCTTAATACCCTGAACGGATCGTGTTGGGCATACGCCTGAGGAGTAGAGGACGAAAGTTTCTAGTCCTTCTACTAGGGTCGTTAAAATTTAAGCTTATTAGGAAATGCTGGCTGTCTACATTTTCATAAATCGGATTGAATTCTACACTGGGCGCTAGTGAATTTATACTGAAGGCATAGCCTAACGTCATCAGCGTACATAAGTACAAGTGAATTAGTTAAGGCAAGGGGCAAGTCGTTAATAAACAGTGTAAAAAGTAGGGGTCCAAGATGGCTTCCTTGGGACACCCCAGATGTTGCGTGGACTAAACACGAGGTAACATCTTTAAAGAAGACACGTTGGGTTCTCCCAGATAAGTAGCTCGAAATTCAGATAAGGAGATCAGTTGGGAATCCAAAAGCCTGAGTTTACTTATAAGAAGCGAATGGTTAACAAAGTCAAATGCTTAACTTTACATGTTGATTTTAAGTGCCGTGGTTCAGACACTGAGTAACGAGACGATTGACTCTGATTTCGAAACTGTCTTTGTTTCAGAAGAATAACTTTTATATAAGATGCTAAATTATACATCATTACATCTAAGAAAGGTCAAAGTTCTGGACGTACTAAACTAAGGTTAATGCCAGGGTCACCCACCTCTGAGTCTGCTGACTCAGATTGTTTGTTCACGTACTGCTTCCCACACGCATTTCGGCTTCGCTGGCTGCTTTCGGCTTGCCTCGGTCAGTCGGTCATTCTTCCCGCTGATCACGCTGATTCTGCTTCCGGAGCCATCGACTAGTGCCGAGTTAGTAGGTTGGATATAGTTTTATGCTTATTACTAATTATTTATAGGTGAGAAAATCGGTTAGTGGGTTTGTATATTGCGACATGCTGATGCATATTGATTGGATCAAATTACTATATAGGGTAGCATATAGGGTAGTAGGTCTTGGCACTAGGTGCCAACAGAAATCTTCCATTAAAAATTGTTGGGGGACTTACATTGTTAAATTGTAGTAGCACAAAAATAAATTTATAACATTGGAAATTTCAACTTTGAATGAGTATTCCAAAGATTATTCTACTTACACCTAGTTGTCATTTTAATAACCTTGCAGAGGATATTATAGTTTCCACAACGCAACGAAGAATACATCTCCGTCTCCATAAAGTAAATATATTCTTGACCAGGATCACCTTCTGAGTCAATATTAGATTAGATAGACGTGGTACAGATTTAATTTTGGGCAAGGATCGGCCGACCATATTCTATAGCTGTCATGTAACTCAACGATCGGAAATCCCGAGGAGAGTCTAAAGTTTATGAAGCAAGTAAAATTTGAGTCGAGATTGCCTGTGCTAATAAAACTTTTCGTACTACTGTGACAAACAAACTATAAAGTAAGCCCAAATCATACCCAAATGTATACATAAAACTATATAAAAAATATTTTTACTTTTTTTTTGCACGGTTCCCACTGCATACCAAATGTATTCATAAAACTATATAACAAATATTTTTACTTTTTTTTGCACGGTTCCCACTGCATACGTACAGCCCACCTCCCTTTTAATCAACCGAGGGACGCTGCCGCGTAACGTACGGCAAAGTTCTGGAAAGAGTAATTCCATCAGGATCAGAAACGAAACATAAGTCTAGCAGCCGACCTAAAGAATTTTTAACGTGGTTAATTTGCCCGAGTGACAGGTCAAACATGCCCACAGGGAAGTCGTGGTGGGAGTTAAGCTGTAAAGACGGTGAATTTTCAACATTTGACCATATAAGTTCTGGGATATTAAAGTCACCCAGAGCTAACAGCTGGTCACCATCAGACAGACGATCGAAAACCAAACGAATAGCGGACAAATGTTGCCAGTATGTTGGCGGTTCGGACGAAGGTGGTATGTAAGAACAGGTAACATACAAAGATTGATCGGACAAAGTGATTTTGATGCAAAGGAATTCAATGTCACCAAACTCTTGTGATTTTACCTCTCCTCCTCCTCTTCGCAGAGTTCTATCACATCTAAAAGTGGTGTACCTACTAGGAAAAACTTTTGAGCTTAAGATCTCCGGCTTTAACCAAGTTTCTGTAAATACAATTATGTGAGATGCAAAGAAAGAACTATCAGAATACAGTTTGGGAAGTTTACTACGTAACCCTCTTGTATTCTGATAGGTAAGTGTTAGAGAAGACATTAGTTTTTTAAAACTGGGGAAGATGAAGTGGAAGGTTGGTCAGTGGCCGTAACCTGTGGGAGTTTTACACCCCCAGGTTTGTGAATTTTTTTTTTCACCGTACTTGGCTGATGTTCTTGGACGAAAATGTTCTCAGGCCAAAAGCTGACGGAACAAATCGTCTTGAACATCTGCAAGGGCATACGTATTTTGAAAGATGACATGTGCCTGGTGTATGAATATTTCCATTTTGTAATATCCACCACCTTTATGTCGACTTTTGTTTTGATGTAAGCCGAGATATCAATCTCAGATGTATCAGGGGCAAGTCGGGAAAAAACAATTTGTTTCGATGGTGGGATCACCAGCAAGGGTTTCGGTGCCGCCGTAACTAATACTGCGGAGTACGTACCGGGGGTCCGGACGGTTGATTACCCTGTTTGGTGACTGTTACGGGGGTTTGAATTATTGGGTCTGGGATCACTTGAAGCGATGCCACAGAGGACAATTAATTCTGAGATATTCGGAAGACGAATTTTTCTCAGGTCCGGCCCTTGGGGTGGCCAGTTTTACTTTTATGTTTACTTTTTACAAAAGCAGAAAGACACTTTTATTTACAAGCTATATATTATAGTGTACTGAGTTTCAAAGCCCAACGAGAAATATTCGTAACACGTTGCAGACTAGTAAATAAACAAGAAAGATATATTCAAATTTTCAAATTATATGGCAGACAAAAGAGATTAATTATATAATTATTTTCAAAACAATTTTTTACCGACGTAATAAATTGTTGCCATTATAGACCACTTTTAGGCTGAAGATTATTCGCCACAAGCACATCCCTAAAAGAGAATTTCTTTCGCTTTGGAGACTCATTTAGTAGTAGAAGACTACTAAACTGTGTATCGAGCGCACAGAGTTGGTCATTGGTTTTACGAAAACCGTTAATCAACCCTTTTAATCCACTTTTAGTCTGTCTCATGAACGATCTCATTTCGTCTTGAACAGCTTGACAACCGTCACAGAAAAAGTGGAGACCAGACCTACGTGAAATAGCATCCGAAACTGAGGCCGTGAACCCGGCATACTTAGCGTGTAAAAAGTTTTCACAGAGCCAGCCGTGGATGCTAGGCTGGGATGAGGTGATTGTCTAATTAAAAGACTTTAACGCACAAATAAGTTTAAATTTCATGATTATTAATTAACTAAATTATTATTTTTTTTTTGTTTTTATTATTGAAGTACCTTAAACCACTATACCAGGGATACGAAAAAAAAAAAAAGAGATTAAAGAGATCAATTAGGGTAGTGTAAACTGCAAAGAATAGAAACAAGAATCTCTATTGAGCGACAATAGAAGCAACACCGTAAGAGATGAAGAAGCAGAGCATAGTTACGTTTGGAAAAAAATTTATAAACTTATTATTTTACCTTCAAATATATTACTGCACACGCGAATTTGTTTCTATAAATGTAAATATTAGAAATAAAAATAAACAGCTAATTTTTTAAAGTAAATTAATAAAAGCTTTAATATGAAGAGAGGAAGTTGTCCATTATTCGTATTCACCTGATATGGCACCGTGAGACTTTCGGATAAATGGATATTTCCACGAAAGAAAAGCGTTATGCAGACATAGAAGCCATTCAAAAGGCTTGCACCGACATACTGGCGGCCATACCGGCAAACGAGCTAAACTCGATCGACAAACTTTGGGATCGTGCCGAAAGCTGTATTGAAGCAGAAGAAAATTATTCTGAATAAAATAAATTGATTTTGTTGAATAATTCATTTGGGCTCTGTTTACTTTGGAACGCACCTTCTAATATGTACATAAAAATGCAGTTGCATACCACAGTTAAATAAAAATCAAGAAATTATTTTAATATTTTTCATTTCTTACAACAAAAATCCAATTACAATAAATAATTATTTTTGATTTTTTTAGAAAAAAATTAGAATTTTGACAGTGCCGGCTTAAATCAAAAATTAAAGCTTTTAAAATTTATTGATTTAAGCAGAAGTCTTCCATTGAAAAATGTTTGGGGACTTACATTGTTAAATTGTAGTAGCACAAAAATAAATTTATAACATTGGAAATTTCAACTTTGAATGAGTATTCCAAAGATTATTCTACTTACACCTAGTTGCCGTTTTAATAACCTTGCAGAGGATATTATAGTTTCCACAACGCAACAAAGAATACATCTCCGTCTCCATAAAGTAAATATATTCTTGACCAGGATCACCTCCTGAGTCAATATTAGATTAGATAGACGTGGTACAGATTTAATTTTGGGCAAGGATCGGCCGACCATATTCTATAGCTGTCATGTAACTCAACGATCGGAAATCCCGAGGAGAGTCTAAAGTTTATGAAGCAAGTAAAATTTGAGTCGAGATTGCCTGTGCTATTAAAACTTTTCGTACTACTGTGACAAAGAAGCTATAAAGTGAGCCCAAATCATACCCAAATGTATACATACAACTATATAAAAAATATTTTTACTTTTTTTGCACGGTTCCCACTGCATACCAAATGTATTCATAAAACTATATAACAAATATTTTTACTTTTTTTTGCACGGTTCCCACTGCATACGTACAGCCCACCTCCCTTTCAATCGACCGAGGGACGCTGCCGCGTAACGTACGGCAAAGTTCTGGAAAGAGTAATTCCATCAGGATCAGAAACGAAACATAAGTCTAGCAGCCGACCTAAAGAATTTTTAACGTGGTTAATTTGCCCGAGTGACAGGTCAAACATGCCCACAGGGAAGTCGTGGTGGGAGTTAAGCTGTAAAGACGGTGAATTTTCAACATTTGACCATATAAGTTCTGGGATATTAAAGTCACCCAGAGCTAACAGCTGGTCACCATCAGACAGACGATCGAAAACCAAACGAATAGCGGACAAATGTTGCCAGTATGTTGGCGGTTCGGACAAAGGTGGTATGTAAGAACAGGTAACATACAAAGATTGATCGGACAAAGTGATTTTGATGCAAAGGAATTCAATGTCACCAAACTCTTGTGATTTTACCTCTTCAGAAGCACGTTTGGAGTCTACAGAGATTAACACTCCTCCTCCTCTTCGCAGAGTTCTATCACATCTAAAAGTGGTGTACCTACTAGGAAAAACTTTGGAGTTTAAGATCTCCGGCTTTAACCAAGTTTCTGTAAATACAATAATGTGAGATGCAAAGAAAGAACTATCAGAATACAGTTTGGGAAGTTTACTACGTAACCCTCTTGTATTCTGATAGGTAAGTGTTAGAGAAGACATTAGTTTTTTAAAACTGAGGAAGATGAAGTGGAAGGTTGGTCAGTGGCCGTAACCTGTGGGAGTTTTACACCCACAGGTTTGTTAATTTTTTTTTTCACCGTACTTGGCTGATGTTCTTGGACGAAAATGTTCTCTGGCCAAAAGCTGACGGAACAAATCGTCTTGAACATCTGCAAGGGCATACGTATTTTGAAAGATGACATGTGCCTGGTGTATGAATATTTCAATTTTGTAATATCCACCACCTTTATGTCGACTTTTGTTTTGATGTAAACCGAGATATTAATCTCAGATGTATCAGGGGCAAGTCGGGAAAAAAAAAATTTGTTTCGATGGTGGGATCACCAGCAAGGGTTTCGGTGCCGCCGTAACTAATACTGCGGAGTACGTACCGGGGATCCGGACGGTTGATTACCCTGTTTGGTGACTGTTACGGGGGTTTGAATTATTGGGTCTGGGATCACTTGAAGCGATGCCACAGAGGACAATTAATTCTGAGATATTCCGAAGACGAATTTTTTTCAGGTCCGGCCCTTGGGGTGGCCAGTTTTACTTTTATGTTTACTTTTTACAAAAGCAGAAAGACACTTTTATTTAAAAGCTATATATTATAGTGTACTGAGTTTCAAAGCCAAACGAGAAATATTCGTATCACGTTGCAGCCTAGTCAATAAACAAGAAAGATATATTCAAATTTTCAAATTATATGGCAGACAAAAGTGATTAATTATATAATTATTTTCAAAACCCTTTTTTACCGACGTAATAAATTGTTGGCATTATAGACCACTTTTTATGTGACGAAACCCAACCCGAACCCGAAGTTCTATTCAACTGCGTAGGTCTTTGGGTAGTGGGGTCTTTTTTATTCTAAATAAGGTAATAAATAAGTAGCTTTAACTGAACAACCCGGGAAGTAAAATTTGAGTCGAGATTGCCTGTGCTATTAAAACTTTTCGTACAACTGTGACAAAGAAGCTATAAAGTGAGCTCGAATCGCGGGAATAGATCCAAGATAGTTTAAGCGAAGATTAGGAGAAAGATATCACGTAAAAGAGTGTTGCGCATATAAGGCGGTTAATATAATCAATTTAAGATTGTTGGTGGAGTAAAGTGACAAGATGTGGTAGAGACCATTGAAGTCCGAACCTAATACCCTGAACGGATCGTGTTGGGCATATGCCTGAGGAGTAGAGGACGAAAGATTCTAGTCCTTCTACTAGGATCGTTAAAATTTAAGCGTGTTAGGAAATGCTGGCTGTCTACATTTTCATAAATCGAATTAAATTCTACACTGGGCGCTAGTGAATTTATACTGAAGGCATAGCCTAACGTCACAGCGTATATAAGTACAAGTGAATTAGTTAAGGCAAGGGGCAAGTCGTTAATAAACAGTGTAAAAAGTAGGGGTCCAAGATGGCTTTCTTGGGACACCCCAGATGTTGCGTGGACTAAACACGAGGTAACATCTTTAAAGAAGACACGTTGGGTTCTCCCAGATAAGTAGCTCGAAATCCAGATAAGGAGATCAGTTGGGAATCCCAAAAGCCTGAGTTTACTTATAAGAAGCGAATGGTTAACAGAGTCAAATGCTTTACTGAAGTTCTTGTAAATGACGTCTGTTTGTAAACCATTCCGGAACCCATTCGTGATAAAATATGTTAGCTCCAATAAGTTGGTAGTGGTGAAGCGGCGCTTCATGAAGCCATGCTGGCACTGAGGTATTATTGAACTACATAGGTGTTGCAAATGTGGAGGGTTAAAATTTTCAAAAAGCTTTGGAATTGCTGACAATTTAGAGATGCCTCTATAATTTGCAGCGTCGGACTTTTTCCCTTTTTTATGCAGCGAAATAATAAAAATTCCTGGTTCGCATAAGAGTTCTCAAACGTAAGCAGTGGGGGAATAGATACATGTTTACGCTTAGTGTTTACAAAGTTATAAACCTGCTTCGGATCCTGAGTAAACTGATTCCTGCAGCGGCGAATATAACTCCTATAACATTATGCACGGTGAAATTGGACGGAGCTACTAAGTATCTTGAATAACTAACTGTACAGCCAGATAATCAATGTCTACTCATACTATTCATTAAATTTATAAGATGCCTTGTATACCAAGGCGGATTCGTTGAAGCGGACAGATATTTCCACGGCACACAAGCGTCAAAAAATGAGTTTAAAGTGAAATAACATTTTTTTAATGCTAAGTTTATATCATCGCCCAATCAGACCAATCAAATTCCGAAATTATCTTATCAGCCTTACGAAAGAAACGAACTTTCTGAGATTTAAGTGTAGACTTAAGGCCAATTAAGGAGTTGTTTTCAATTGAAAGCTCAAGAGTGGGATGATATGGATCCTCAGGGTCAGAAAGGGGCAAAGTTCTGGAAAGAGTAGTTCCATCAGGATCAGAAACGAAACATAAGTCTAGCAGCCGACCTAAAGAATTTCTAACGTGGTTAATTTGCCCGAGTGACAGGTCAAACATTCCCACAGGGAAGTCGTGGTGGGAGTTAAGCTGTAAAGACGGTGAATTTTCAACATTTGACCATATAAGTTCTGGGATATTAAAGTCACCCAGAGCTAACAGCTGGTCACCATCAGACAGACGATCGAAAACCAAACGAATAGCGGACAAATGTTGCCAGTATGTTGGCGGTTCGGACGAAGGTGGTATTTAAGAACAGGTAACATACAAAGATTGATCGGACAAAGTGATTTTGATGCAAAGGAATTCAATGTCACCAAACTCTTGTGATGTTACCTCTTCAGAAGCACGTTTGGAGTCTACAGAGATTAACACTCCTCCTCCTCTTCGCAGAGTTCTATCACATCTAAAAGTGGTGTACCTACTAGGAAAAACTTTGGAGCTTAAGATCTCCGGCTTTAACCAAGTTTCTGTAAATACAATAATGTGAGATGCAAAGAAAGAACTATCAGAATACAGTTTGGGAAGTTTACTACGTAACCCTCTTGTATTCTGATAGGTAAGTGTTAGAGAAGACATTAGTTTTTTAAAACTGAGGAAGATGAAGTGGAAGGTTGGTCAGTGGCCGTAACCTGTGGGAGTTTTACACCCCCAGGTTTGTGGATTTTTTTTTTCACCGTACTTGGCTGATGTTCTTGGACGAAAATGTTCTCTGGCCAAAAGCTGACGGAACAAATCGTCTTGAACATCTGCAAGGGCATACGTATTTTGAAAGATGACATGTGCCTGGTGTATGAATATTTCAATTTTGTAATATCCACCACCTTTATGTCGACTTTTGTTTTGATGTAAGCCGAGATATCAATCTCAGATGTATCAGGGGCAAGTCGGGAAAAAAAAATTTGTTTCGATGGTGGGATCACCAGCAAGGGTTTCGGTGCCGCCGTAACTAATACTGCGGAGTACGTACCGGGGGTCCGGACGGTTGATTACCCTGTTTGGTGACTGTTACGGGGGTTTGAATTATTGGGTCTGGGATCACTTGAAGCGATGCCACAGAGGACAATTAATTCTGAGATATTCCGAAGACGAATTTTTTTCAGGTCCGGCCCTTGGGGTGGCCAGTTTTACTTTTATGTTTACTTTTTACAAAAGCAGAAAGACACTTTTATTTAAAAGCTATATATTATAGTGTACTGAGTTTCAAAGCCAAACGAGAAATATTCGTATCACGTTGCAGCCTAGTCAATAAACAAGAAAGATATATTCAAATTTTCAAATTATATGGCAGACAAAAGTGATTAATTATATAATTATTTTCAAAACCCTTTTTTACCGACGTAATAAATTGTTGGCATTATAGACCACTTTTTATGTGACGAAACCCAACCCGAACCCGAAGTTCTATCCAACTGCGTAGGTCTTTTGGGTAGTGGGGTCTTTTTTATCTTAAATAAGGTAATAAATAAGTAGCTTTAACTGAACAACCCGGGAATCATTTACTTGCGGGGCCGAGGAAAACTATAGATTAAATAATAGTTAGGTTAGTATGAAATGGCTAACGGGATTTCATTTAAGCCAAACGGGAATCATTTACTTGCGGGGCCGAGGAAAACTATCGATTAAATAATAGTTAGGTTAGTATGAAATGGCTAACGGGATTTCATTTAAGTCCTAACACAGTTATTCTGTGTTCGATTCGTTGTGTTGTCGTATTTTGTATCTGTCCGATTCATAATAATTTTAATATATACGGGATATAAGATGATTGGCTACCTTTTTGGGACAGTGTTCCAGTTAAGCTGGATTTTCTTCTGGAAATGATGTGGAGGTGCCTGTGCAAGCCAATTAGTCTGATATGCAGACATGTAATTGGATTGCATATTGGAAAAGCAGAATTTGTTTTGCCTAATTAAAAGAACAATTTTGCGGGGGCCCCCAAGGGACGAAAAGGAGGAGAAAATATATTTTTGTAAGGGAGAATCCCTAGGGGGGTCCCAGGGGGGTACCACTAGCATGGGTGGGTCGACCCTCCAAAGTTAGTGGGTCGTTCATACATTTGGACTCGATTGGGGCACTCTAAATGGGTCAAAACAGGATTTTTTGAAATTTGACCTTTTGTTAAAAAGGCTTTTTGAAATTTCACACGTTAAAACGAGGGACATCAGAATTCATTTTAGAGGTATGGTTTCTTGAGCAAAGTTTCTTATTTTGATCCCTAGAATCCGAAAATCATATGTGCCTAGGCGATTTTTTTGACCCCCTAAAAATCGAACCGCCCTAATGTGTATGCATGTATTTGCCGTATTGCCTTTCACACGTGACGGCTTCTCCACCCTTCTTAGATTTTTCTTCTGTTTTGTTTCGAGTCTAGCACCACCCCCAACTCCCTACTCGGCTGAAAGAGTGCCTTTGGATTTTCAATTTTGGTGAGGCAAGGGCACTGTTTGTAAATATATTTTTATATTATGGGTATTTTCCTGTGAACATTATTGTTGGCACCTAGTGCCAAGACCTACTACCCTATATGCACACTTAGTAATTTGATCCAATCGCCAATCGCAATATACAAACCCACTAACCGATTTTCTCACCTATAAACAATTAGTAATAAGCATAAAACTATATCCAACCTATTAACCCAGCACTAGTAGACGGCGCCAAAAGCAGAATCAGCATATCAGCGGGAAGAATGACCGACTGACCGATGCAAGTAAAAACCAGCCAGCTTAGCCGAAATGTACAAACAATCTGAGTCAGCAGACTCAGAGGTGGGTGACCCTTGCATTAACATTAGTTTTAGCACGTCCATAACATTGACCTTTTAATTTAGCATCTTCTATAAGACTTGTTCTTCTGAAATAAAGACAGTTCCGAAATCAGAGTCAATCGTCTCGTTACTCAGTGTCTGAACCACGGCACTTAAAATCAACCTACTTCGAGTGATCCTGTGTAAAACCCCAGGACTTCAAGCACATCAACTCCAGCCTGATCACCGAGCAGTCTCTTCCAAAATCCAGGTAAATTTAGTCAAGACTATTTACGGTCTTTGACTACGACTCCGGGACCTACCGTTACTCCTGTGAGTTCAAGTTTGACGTAGTTGCCGCATAACGCTCTACGGACGAACAATTATTACATATAGAGATACGTGCATAAAAAGCAGTATCTTTTTGAGTCGTATGCGATGGATTGACTGCTCGTATGAAGACAATCTGTAAAATGTGCCACTGCTGTTTTAGTTTTTCGAGATACTAAGATGTTATAAAGATATCTGAGAGCCAGTTCAAAGCGATTGAATTTTGATTGGATTTGTGCAGGTATAATGCAGGTATGCCGGTCATCGGGACAAGCTGATTTGTAAAGTTCAAAACTGTGTATCGTACAGCCCTGTATAAGTTTTTCTGACCAATACTTAATTGAAAGTGGATGAGCGGGACGCTAGCATCGAGCGAAACGTCTGCACCTGGATAGTATCCATGGAAACGAGTTTCTAGTAGCATAGCTATGAATACCTTACTTGTTAAGGTCGCG
The DNA here is from genome assembly GCA_021223865.1 of Drosophila pandora. Taxonomy (NCBI): domain Eukaryota; kingdom Metazoa; phylum Arthropoda; class Insecta; order Diptera; family Drosophilidae; genus Drosophila; species Drosophila pandora. The sequence goes on from JAJJHT010010398.1 coordinate 1,815,061, forward strand.
GTACCATGTTTTTATATGAGATAGCCTAGGCTGATTAGGATTAGGTATTTTTTGTAGGTGGCTATGGAGACCTCTGAGTAGAAGGTGTGGTGAGCTTTTATTCTTTGAACTTCCTTTTGTTAATCCAATATTCTTATTCTTTAATTGTCTCGCAGCTGCGCTGCCAGAAAAGCCGATATGCGGAGAGAATTTATGACTTATTAGTTTTTAAGAACAAATTAAACCTGAAATCTTTTTGTTTTTATAATTGGAATGATCATCTATAAAACACATCTAGTTTTAAAGCTGACATAAGAACACGGTTAAGATTAAGTTAATGGTGGAATTTACTTATTTTTAGTGTGTTCGGATGGTATTTTCCATGCACAGGTAAAAAGAAAACTTAAGCTTTTTGTCTTACAGTTTTCTTTATTTTTGGAACTGTTTATAAAAGCCTTTTGCAAAAGGAAAAAATATATGTCTTCTGGGTTAATTCGCTTACTACTACCACTAACCATACAACATATGGACTTCTCATTTGATACAACGAAAATGGACGAAAAAATTTCTTGCGACGGGCCCCTGAGAGAATCTTACTCTAATTCTTACGCTCAAAATCTCTTTGAACCAGAAATTCACCAGATTTGATTAGTTTTCAACCTTAAGAAGAGCAGGAAAAGATACATGTTTACGCTTAGTGTTTAGTAAACTGAAGTAAACTGCATCCGACATCCGATCGGAATTTAAACCGAGCTATTAGATATTTTGAATTACTAATAGCAGAGCTAGATATTTTATGTTTTTTTAAAAGTCTATTCGTGATGTTCTTTAAATTTAATAGGTGCCTTGTATACCAAGACGAATTTGTTGAAGTTGACAGATATTTCCACAGCATGCAAGAGGCGAAAAATAGTGTTTAAACAAAATTTATGTAAGGCTTATGTTATATGTTATATTTATATCTTACGTACGTAAAATCAGCCTAGGGGAAGAAACGAACTTAACCGACATTTTTAATGGATACTTTATGTCAATAGAAGTATTGGTTTTGATTACAACCTTAATCTTCCTCAATTCTTTCACGAGATTCGAGCTGTACGAAAGGTGAATACTTGTAGGTTAGCGGCGAAAAACAACTTTACTGAACTGGTATTAAATAAAGATTTTATTTGGGGCAGGGGATGACCTAGATTTAAGTCACTTAAATTTAGTATTCTTTTGCTTGTTCAGCCCTGATCTATACAATATATAATGACTATAAAGGATGACTATTCTGCTTCACTGCCTCCGATACTGCTCCTCCGCAGCACTTCCTTGTCTCCTCCGTCAGCACTTGACCTTCCGTCGTTCGCGGTTCCGGGTGCTCCCGTTCGCCACTGGAGGCCCCATACCTTCATGCACGCGCTTTATGGGATTTGGCTTAGTGCCGCGGCTTAGTGCCACAATGATTCCAATCTACTTATGCCGGAACGGATTTGGATCAGGTTTCATGTCTTGGAAAAAATGTTTCTTAATTTAGCCACGCTCTGGACAATCCAGTCCGTTTTTTTTAAAAATAAGTGTTCCCCCATACTTATTGTAGTCACTCCGAAATTGGCAGATTACTGGAATATTCATTCTTTAACATGTAATCAAGACACCCTACCTTAACCTGAAAAGCACGAGAATTTCCAATGATCAATAATAGATTTTGGTGGATTCAGTTTTCCTGGTAGGTGGTGGTAGTAGAAATACCCCTGTATCTTAATCTCTTTCCAAAATTATAATACCTCAGCGAGGGTTGTTAAATAAAATTGTATAAAATATTGTATCAAGCATCGTGTCATTGTAATCGTTTAAATACAAAATATGCTTACAACTCGATTAAAAAAAATTTTTGATGTAAAATTTTGCATTAATTTTTAGTTTATATCTCTAACTACTCGTTTTAAAATTAGCAGGAATAAAAAACGCTATAAGAATAAAACTTCATATTTAATGCAACTCATTTTCTCATTTGATTAATTTTTAATTCTGTACTTTACGATCAAAAGTTAGCCCTTGTTTTTATAAAAACAGGAATAAATTTTCTAGCATAAATTTCCCCTGATCGGTAGTAAATTTAGTTTGACACATTCTTAGAATATTTGTGAATATATTCCAAAGTTTTTTCCAATTTGATGGGATTCCCTTGTAAACATTTTATTTTCAAAGTAATTTAAGACCATATCTCGATTTATTTTATTTTCAGTTTTTTTATTTTTCATAATTATTATCGTAAGTATTAAATGGCTGCTAACCCCATCTCGATAACCCAGTATGCATCCTATTGCTGATTGTTAGGATTCATTTGTCCATTGACAATAGGTAAAAAATATGGATGAGCCATAGCTTCGCGAGCAGTAAGTCGGTCAACATGATCATAACGTAATAGTTTATCAAGAAAGTCTAGGGCTTCTGGAGAAACTAAATGTTGGTTGTCGGAATGAACAAATCGTTCCCATCGCTTTCTAGAATGCCGTTGTAGAATGTCATGAAATCGAGGATCTAAATCAATGTTATATTTATCTAAATAGGCATAAAGTTCCTCAGTGCCCAGCACCTTAGCAATGCGTACCAGTTGATCGTAGTTGTCGTGACCATGAAAGAACGGCTCCTTTCTAAATATCATTGAAGCCAACATACAACCTAGCGACCACATATCGAGTGAATAATCATACATTTGGTAGTCCACCAGTAACTCGGGTCCTTTAAAATATCGTGATGCTACACGAACATTATATTCTTGGCCAGGGTGATAAAATTCGGCTAGGCCCCAATCAATAAGGCGTAATTTGCGATTTTCATGGTCAATCATTACATTATGAGGTTTTACATCACGATGCATAATCCCCATGCTGTGGCAGTAATCAAGTGCCTTTAAAAGCTCAAACAAATAATAGCGAATCTCATAGTCTGTTAATGTTTGATAAAGCTGTTTAAAGTCCGTATTATTCACGTGCTCAAAAATTAGTGCCGGAGTTCGAGACACAGGATCCTTTACAACGGCTAAAAGTGTAATTATGTTAGTTCCACCACGTAAATTTTCCAAAATTTTGATTTCCCGCTTTATCTTCTTCTTTTTGACAGGTTTCAGAATTTTAACGACGCATTTTTCTGTGGTTGTTATATTAATTGCCTCAAATACCTCAGAATATTTTCCACGCCCCAATTTACGGACCAATTGATAATCGTCCTGGTTTCCCCAATCGACAACATAATTTTCGTAGTCCCAGTATTCATCAGGCTTATGTGCATTTACATCTGTATACACACGAGCTGCACTTGGAAGTGTCATATTTTTTATTGCTCCGACCTTTAGATACTCCTCTGCCGTAAAACTTTGTTCGTGATAAAAATGGTTGCTGAAGAATGGCGGCTTCTTTTTTATCTTCGTTCCAGAAAAATCAATATTATTAAGTTGTCTGAAATAAATTAAGGAATGCTGAAATTTATTATAAACATTTTATATAATTTCAAGAAAAAATATTTCTTATTTATTGAATATACATAATTAACTTTTCAGGGATGTGCAATAATGTGTAGTAATAAGCAAAAAAAGAACAATTCCAGTATATATATTTTTAGAAATTAGTATCTATAAGTAAAGGGGTACCACCACAGTAACCCATGTTTTTAGAGCGTATTTTTCCATTTTTATTAGACTAGAAAGAATGGGTCTAAATCAGGAATGCCCAGTCCCATTGCTCTCGTTCCTTTGTTGTTGGATTGCTCTGTCCTATGGGCAGAGCAAAATCATATACGTGTGCTGCTCCCAGCATAGGCAAGGAAAATTACAATAACTTTTCGGCCTAGTGCGAAGGCATTTTGTTGTTGATTGAAAATTAAAAATAAGAACTATCGCACATATGTATTTTTGATTTTGTGCATCGGTATATAATTATTCTCTGTCCTATGCAGTGCTTGGGCACCCCTGGTCTAAATGAATGAATTAACAATTTGAAGTTTTTTATCAACACCAAACATTCAGATTGATCAATATAATAAATACAGTGTCAGTCTTTTGAATATAATGGAAATTATTTTAAATGTGTGGTTTTTTGGCAAATATGATTCTGTTTAACTACAGTCAATATATACAACCAAACAATGTTTTTTTGTCCATAACATGAACTCTTTTTTTCCTAAAACAAAGCCTTTTTGTCTCTTAAATTTCATAAATATGCAAAAAAAATATTCGGGCCATTTCCAAACTCATGTAAATATATATATTCCAAATATTTTATATTTTCACTGCAAATACATCGATAAGTGAAAGGAATTATATTGGCTTAAGGGGAAGGTATCTCTATTTACCAAAAAATCCATCAAATTCGAATAAAATTATTTGTGTGGAAGTTTTAATACCATTGCAGTCGGAGCAGATGACATGTAAAAAGGACAGATACATATTTGCAAACAACATTATTCCTTTTTCTGAGAATAAAATGAGCCTATATCAAAGAATATAATGAGCCAAAAGAAGCACGAATGTTCGTAGACCAATTACACAGGCCGCCAATTTCCAACTTTTTTTCCCTCCACGCATAATTTTACCTGCTCCATAACCTTTATGCTCCCCTGAACCAAAGTCCAGAACAAACATAGGTTCTATCACCCACAGTTTCCGCGGTATACCTAAGAGAAGAAATTGATCAAGTTTTACTATATATTGAATTATGTTGGCCGTGTAATTGCGTTGACCATCATTGTTTCTAGTGCATATTATTTTTGAAATGTATGTGTACCAACCAAAATTAAAAAATGGTATCTAGCCGTTACAATATCTTTGGAATACTCATCCAAAGTTGAAATCTAAGATTTTTTACATTAATTTTTGGTCTATGATTTTTCCCCAAACATTTTCCTATGGAAGATTTTTATTTTCTTATCGAAATCAGTAAATCAATAAGTAGTAAAATTTTGGATTTGAGGGAAAATTCGAAAAAATTTTATTGAGTTTATTATAAGTGGTTAAACAATATTTTCTTCAATTAAATTGGAGTCTTATATTTTCAAAAAGTCATGGCTATCTATTCTAGGCTATTTCTGTAAAGCTGTCCTAAACCAGCTGAGCTGGCAATAGATCCGTTTTGAACATAGAAACAGTTATAGATAGATAGTTATAGTTATAGAATTTCGAATGGGGGGAAAATATAACTGTGTCCTGAAATTGTTCTAATTATTAGCTTATTAGACATTTAATAACCTTTCAAGGTATAGATTCGGCTTAAATTTGTTTTTCAGATGTAAATTAGCTTAAGAAATAGTTTGGGGTAACTAAATAAACCCTTAGGGTGAATCTCCCACCCTAAGGGTGTGATCCCTTACATGTGATTGTGCCCCTATATTTAAATTAAACAATTATTAAAGTCAAATTGTAAGTAATATTAAAACAAATTTCGTTAAGGTCCAGCATTGTTTGGAGATCTCCGATTCCAAATATTTATATTTCTACAATTTTACTCAAAAATTTTGAAAAAAAAAAATTACATACAAGACTAGATAAACTAGACTATCCAATCAGACAAATTGTTTAGTTGGAATGGAAGCAAAAACAGTTTTTAGGATGGTCATGCAGAGTTAATAACATTTTTCTTCTATAAATCGATTCTAAAAGTTATTTTTAGAATACGGCCGTAGAAGGTAAGATGTGGTCGTCAAAAAAATATAGTGCGGAGAAGGAATTTTCTATGATGAGCAACGAGAAACTAAGCATCAAAATTACTTTTTTCAACTGCCTATCATGATATCTAAAAAACGAATGGAACGATCGCCTTGTAATGCGCTGCGTTTAATGGGACATTAGCAGGACATATGTGGCTATTGCCGTTTGTTTTTCTTATAAAAAACAAATACAGAAATCCGAAACGTTTTGTCAGTCTTAATAAAAGGTCGTGTTAAAAATGTATTATTCAAATCTTTTAGTTCACGCCTTAGTCACAGACATACAAATGAAGATGCTTTCATATTTTTTTTAGGCTTTTCCAAACCGCAGTTTCGCTGAAAACTGATAGCTAGGAGCGGTGCTTTTATTTGGATTACTCCATGGTGTATCTCAAACAATTTATATACCTCAAAGTTCTATCTTTAATGAGCCGAGAAAACAAATTTCAACAAATCAGCTACAAACTACAAAGAAAAGCTATCGTATCGGCCCCTGCCAATGCTGAGCTAAAACGATATTTTCTGTTATTTTTTTTACATTTATTCCTTAATTTAAAGGAAACAAACATTTTTTTTTAATGAAAAAGGTTTGTTTAGCGGAATGTCAGACTCGTTAAGCGCTGTGGTTCCCAAAGTTACTGTGGCCAAGTATGCTAACATATTGAGCATGCATTTGTCAGCGCGTCTCTCATGAGATATGTGTTTTTTTATAAATATGGAATATAGTCGGACGATCCGAAAAAAAAAATTTTGTTATTAAATTTTTACATACACTGTTAGTGTATGTTATTTTTACATTATAAGTCAATAATTCAATAATATCTTAACAAATCAAAAGTTAACCCGATCTTTCCCATTTCCCTCTACAACATTTTCAAACTTGATCTGCCAGCAAATAATTTCAGACTCCATGCAAAATCTCAACTCCGTAGCTTTTATAACCGCGTAAAATACATAGAAACAGACAGACCGACATGCTTTATTTATTGTCAACTCGTCCTGATCAAGAATACATATACATATGAACCCTATAGGGTCAAGGATGTTGGAAAAATAAAATTCTGTGAAGTTATTAAAACTCATATTTACTTCTACGGACCCACGATGATTGGATGAAATCCAATAGATTCACCACTCGTTCGATAAATTCGATCGATGTACATATGTATGTATATATGTATATATACATACATACTTGCTCTCGCACATGTACATACATACGTCCAATTTGTACCTACAACTGCCTAGGTAGCCAAATGTGAATAAACGTTCATACAAGGGACCGATGTTTATTTAAGTCAAATTTTAATAATGTTAAATTCTTATAGGGAATAATAAATGCACAAAAATCCAGCTGTTTCGGAAAAAAAAGTGTATGTAAAAAGGCAGCAAACACAGATAGAGCTGTCTACTTATAAGCCATTCGAGTCAAAGTGATGATCTGGAAAATATTTACATATATTTATGTATGTGTTTTATTTTTTTTTTTTTACATATTTATGCACGCATTCATTTTGGTGTTTCAAATTACTAGATCTTTACGTTACAAACATCTGAGCCACATTATAGAACCCTGCAAGGGTATAAAAATAAAATTGTAAATTTGTCTTACTGTATGTGCATATTTGGATGTGTATAGATACATATATGCACACTCATATGTATGTACGTGTTTATTAACATATTATCTACAGCCGGGTTATAAGGTACATATGTAGTTAGTTTTGCAAATTTACAGAGGCTTTTGAAAATATAAGAATATGGGTAACGTACCAGAAACCGTGGGGTGTATAACAGCTTTGTTCCAAAAAATTGCTGATGAACTGCGGACATAATCGACAAGGAATACATTTAGCCTAAAGTTTATATAATATACAAAATTGGATGTAAGGCAACATTAACGAATCTTAATCTACTTTATATGAACCCCTTATATGTTTATATGTGTGTAGAAAACATATACATATATTAAAAGGCCGCTTAATATTGTCTTAGCAATAAAATTGGATATTGAATGTTTAAAAGAACACTGTGTCCGAATCAAATATGTAGATAAATATATGCGTAAAATGTGTCAAAAAAGAAAATTCTAACGTAGAAACGTTCATACATAAATATGTAAAAACTTATAGGTATAAGTGGTCTTAAAATTTAAATGTTTGCAATAAACTAAGTTAGAGGAATTGCCAAAAATATAGCATTTTCAAGCTTAAACATAGACAAAGTATGAAGTTTGATACATATTCTTAACGAAAATGTGTACATTGGCATTTTAAATCAGTATTGTTAACATTTTCTTGTATAGTTTTCTACTCAAGCAGAATAGTTCGGAAACAATACTTACGTTTTAGAGTGAAGTTCAAGAGGTTAAGATGGCAATTTTAATTTTATGAAGGTTAGCCGCTGTCCATCATGGAATTAGTACTTACAATAACTTCATGCGAACTATATGTTTCGACATATCCGTTTATTATCAAAAAGTTAGAAACACTGGAATTAAAACAAAAATCAAAAGTTAAAATTGAGAAGCTGTGAAATACTGTATACATTTTTTAAAACATCACTATTTTAGTAAAATTACAACATACAAATGCAAATACACTTTGAATTTCCGTGCCATTTTATTATTTTTTTAACTTATTCACTATCGCTTTTATACCCTGATGAGTCTTGGTCCTGAGCCCTGATGAGTTCATAGTGATTCATGGTATTGGTATTATTAGTATTGTTTATTTGCGCAAGATTAGAAGAAATAAATAACATTGCTAGCTTTTCCCAAAAAAAATGAAAGACTCGTAAATATGAAAGAGGCGCATATGAAAGACTCATTAGTTTATAAATTCGTCACTTATAAATAAGGCTTTGTTGTATATCGCGAAATATTTAAAACTGAGACTATTCAAGTTATTTTATATTGTAAAGAACTGTTTTTGCTATTGTTTGATCGCAACAAATGCCGCGACTAGCTCACAGAGTTTGGGGATATGTTCCACCGAATTTATAGATTCGACGTGATTGCCCGAGCCCAGAAATAACACGGTATGCTTCGTTTAATACAAATCCCTTTTATTATGTTAAATTTACAAAAGGGTGAATCTCACCGGCTGCTTGGCTCAGCCGACCGACCGCTCGTCCTCCCGTCGATCCCCGATCCCCGCTCCGGGTTGGTGCCAATACGCACGCCCTGCCAAAGTTTGCGCCCGGCAGGTCGTGTGGTCTTGGTGCCTGGCGCCGAAACGGCTCCCGGTTCCCTTCGTTTGGACTCACGGACTCTGGTTGCGGGTCTGTGTTGTTGTTGTTGTCTTCTTCGCTGCTCTTCTGGGCGCTGCGCCGCTGCTCCTCTGACGTTGCTGCTCCCTCGTCGTTGCTGGTCTTCCGACGTCGCTGCTGCTCCCTCGTCGTCGCCGTTGTTCCCTCGTTGTCGCCGCTTCTGTTGCTGCTTCTCCTTTGCGGGTGCCGTGGACCTTCGGTATCTTTGGCTCACTGGGAATGCCCTATTACCGTGGCCGGCACCTAGTCCGTGTTAGCAGACCGATTGGCTCACCTCATAGGCATACGCCGGGCAGGATATGCTTCTCGCTGCTTAGCGGCCGGATCACGGCACGAAGGGCCTACCTACCTCACAGGACACGCCCCCGGTCGCGTTCGCCACTCGCCTCCAAACACCTGCGTGCCTACGCTCCGCAGAATCTATGGTAGACCAGAGGTTTTGGCGTCGCGTCTCCTTTAACTCCAGGTGATACGCTGTGCATACGCCCCAGCGCCTGGATCAGGATTCTACTGACTTTCCCGGCGTGACCCTGCGTGGTTTCACTTGTGGGCTTAAGTTCCCGAGCTGGCTATCCCTCGCTCACTTTAAAATATTTGAGAGAGAATTCTATATTTTTTGAATGGTGGTGTTGGTTAAAGTGTTAGAATATAAATTAAATTTTAAATGGACAATACTGGGCCGAAGTCTAAATTTTTTTTTTCCCCTAAACTCGATGGGAGTATAAATTTTATCGATAATGACGATTAAGAGCTTTGGATGTGCAAATGACGATTGCGTTGAAGAAGCAGCTGATTTTTTCAGTACTATAGCAACATCGTATCAATACCAATAGCCAAATCCAAAACATTTTTGTATAGAATCCTCCAGACTTCGTACTGGCTCAAAAAGTTGGCCTTTTGTACGTGATTCTACTGCTTCATACAATAGTTAAATTTAAGCGGTAATAAACTGCAAATTTATCATTACACATCTGTATGTTCCTTCACTTTGTCGTTAGAACCACAGCTAAATTGCTTAGACAACAGTGAGTGATTAAAACACCAAAACTCCAATACCAAATACTGAACTATCTATAATCGACCCGCGGCATGCATACTTCCGTGAAAAACCCCTTTACTTAAATCCAAAGCTGCCAACTTTGAAGCGGGGAGCATTATACACCATCCATGATTCGAACGCTGGCTCGTCTTGCCTCACTCATTGCAGAAAAGGCCTCCTTCACGACTTTTTTCCACCAGTCGACGCGGCACTGCTGGATCGCAAACGAAGACGATGTCTCCTTGACCAATCGGCTTCTCTTTGCGGCACCATCCTCTTCTAGAAACGGTTCCTTAACATCCTTGCTATGCGCCATTACTTCCGAGTAGCTCCTTTCTTAACATAGTCTCCATCCAGGCCGGGGGTATCCAGCGGGCAGATCATTTCATCATCCGCAGTCTATATACTGGCCCTCGACGGCAGATGAAATTCCTGATCACAATTATGCAGGAATCCGTGGACAGGTCGAGCGCCAATTCAAATTAATCGCCCTAGTCGTCAGGCATGTAAACAAGGCCATCCGAAGTAATAGAGACCCACGCTCTTAAACGGCCAACCACAGGCCTCCTGACGATCCTCTGGCAGAGGTTCCATAACACTGTGCGATAAAATTTACCAAAATCTTTGTTTAAGTTACTTTTTTTTCCATAGTGGCTTTTTTTGTAGAGAGCTGGAAGAAAAAATTTTTAAAATTCCGAAAAAAAAATCCGAAAAAAAAAAAAAATCATCGTAGCATCCACGTCTTCATCCTTACATGGGCGTCTCCTGGAGACTGTGCCGGCGAGAAAGGATCACTGGCCTCTTGGCGCTGTACGGTTTACATAGCGCCGCATCAATTCTGCCGTTTACTCGCAAGACTCCATTGCCATCTAGGTATGGCAACAGGTCACATATGTCGCTTCTGTTAGGGACTTCCAGGCCATTTTCTGCGGCCAGAATCTCATCAGGGAACGCCTCACGTTGCGTTCTGTGAACCAACAAATTTTTAGCTACAGTCAGGCCATAGTTCTCAAGCTCATCTCGGTGTCCACGGCATCGGCGCGTGAACCTTAGTACCCAGGTCTTAACAATCATTTGATAATCTCTGTAACGATATAAACGTGTCTCTTGCCCCAACGAGCACAGACTTACTCGGCATCTCCTCTTCATCGTCTGCATCCGCTTTTTCGGCGGACGGTAGCCATATCCATTAAACCACCTTCGTTGACTCAAGAATCTCGGCTACTCTGTTTTATACGAACTGCTTGTAGTGCCTGTGCGTGCTGCCAAACCAACGCAGCACTGTCTTCGCGTCTGTCCATAGCACAATCTCTGCAATGGGCTTACCGTGGTCCTGCCTGACATTCAACCTCGTGCCTAGAACTGCTGCCGGCAGCTCCAATCGTGGAATCGTAATCGATTAAATCGGTGCACACTTCGTCTTTGCGCACACGAAGCTTACGTGCACGTCCTCATCTGGCTCTGCATCGGCAAACTCAAATTTGAAACGACGTACACGTTTCGCAGCACATGTCTGCTTCACTAATCTGCAGACGTACCACGTAAGTAGGCTTTCTGGGGGCCATCATAAATTCCTTTTTGGCGTCGCCGGAACATCAACGGATGACGATGCTCCTTCATCCACCCGGACGCCTTCCTTGGTCCAACTGACTGTCGGACCCGTTTGTAGCTTTTCCAATTGCCGCCTTGCTGTGGGGGTCTCCTGAAGCCTTCAATGCTGACTTCATGGAGAAGACGGTGATACTTCCTTTGGCATCCATTCACGGGGCACTCCCCTAACACAGCGCAGAATCCAGTTATATAGCCGCTTCGTAAGCGCATAAGCAAGTCCCGCAATATCGCCAGAAAAGCTTTTGTTGTCACTTGTGTGGGAGTTGCCTACAACATACACGAGCCACCATTCACGACAAACTCACCACGAGCACGCCATATTTATCTATCTAGTGAGCCCAATCTATTTATGAGCATACAATACTAAAATTACAAAATAAAATACTAATCCATCGATAATCAGCCTGCGACACCGACACTTCAACGAATTTTTCTCGCCTTTTAAGCGTTCCAAAGACCTTCACGAACATTTCAAGATAATATATATCCGTACCGCCGATCGTACCCATCAGCCAGCAGCTATATGATATACATATGTGATGGATCTGAAAAATCTTGATCAGCCGGCAGGCATTTCAGAGCTCTATTGTTAATCTTAGCTCTGAAGCTTTTAAATACTACGCGTAAAATGCACAGAAACAGACAAACAGACGGATATGCTTTTTTTTATCTACCCGTCCTGACAAAAATATATGCGGCGTGAGCGAGTATTAAGTGCGAATCGGAGTCAGCAGTGAACAGTTGGAATCAGCAGTCTGAGTGAACAATCAGCAGTCAGCCGTCGAGAGAGGGGGCAGTGAGTTGTCAGCAGTAAGAACGAGAAGTCGGTGATCATTAGTCAGCAGTGCACGTCCGCAGTCGTCCAGTCGAACATTATACGTTTAGCGTTTTGCTTATTTCATATGATATTGCACTTTAATTATATTGTACGTTACTATACTATATTCTATTAAATAATGGCAATTTGCCCCTGTAAGGACCCGAAAACAATTCCTTCAATTATATTACAAACAAATGGACAAAATAGTCGAATCGGTTCTTCATAGTATTAGATTAACTAGTCTAAATATTCAACTAGTATTATATTTTAAATAAATGAAAAAATAATAAAAGTAAAAGAGCATTCTTTCTTTTTATTTAAAAAATACTAAATTGAAAAGAATATGTTATCTAAAATAGGGGAGAACAAGCACTGCTTATGACAGAGCGTACTCCAATACCGATGCACAAAGTCACAAATACTTCTGTGCGAGAATTTTTTTTATTTCGTGTCGTATCACGGGAACAAATTATTTAAGCATTTTGAATGGGGAAAAAAATAAAAATTCAAATAACATATTTTGGCAAACTGTTTTCGAAAAATTCCCATCCAAAAATTATTTTATCTTCTTAGTAATATGTAAACTGACTACATGTGAATGATTTCAGTTAAGTGTTCTCGTAATCTGCCTTTGCCTATGCTAGGAGCAGCACACATATATGACTTTGCTCTATCCATAGGACAGAGCAATCCAACAACTAAGGAACGAGAGCAATGGGACTGGGCATCCCTGATCTAAAATATCTGATATATCGATATATCGAGTTAGTACTTGTCAGTGCGAGTCGCTTTGTTAGAGGTTGGGAAGAATTACTCGGTCACAGATAAGGTGCAACAATATTTTTTCAGCTCTGCGTCTATAAAAATGTTGTGAGCTTATCAAAGTGTATTTTATAATGGAATTCGATTAACTTAAATATTATTTTAATGTCTGTAACATTTCAATTTATTTTTCATGTACAAATGAGTAAAGTTTTTCGATTTACTGTGGAAAAGGTAAAACTGTTTTCGTTGCTTTTCGCTTTTTTGGTTGATCTTCCACTGCACTTTGTTTACATAAATATTTATCTCATTTTTTAATAAACACAACAAATTGTCTAATGCCTACCATAAATAGGCCTTGACTATTTAGAATGATTTAATTTTGATGATTAATCTTTGTTCCTCCGTCGGATCCTCAGGGTTCCCCTGCTACTGATCCCCTCAACTCCCCTTTCCATTGCTTCACCCGTCCCTGCAACCTGTTTTGGCATATGGGGAGATTTAATCTCCTCACAAAACCCTTTTAAACCCATAAAATCTATTTATAGTCATGGTTATGACTTCATGGTCATTAATGGGACAATTTGTTTATCGTTACCGGGCTGGTAAATCATTTCTTCTTAGACGGGTATGGTTTGTGCTTACGCAGAAATTTTGAAGTGAGTTGACTATCTGGTTATTCTTTTTGATTGTTGTTGAGAAATTTATTATTTCACTAACTAGATTGTTCGTCCGTAGAGCGTTATGCGGCAACTACGTCAAACTTGAACTCGCGGGAGTAGCGGTAGGTCCCGGAGTCGTAGTCAAAGCTCGTAGATAGTCTGACTAAGTTTACCTGGATTCTGCAAGGACTGCTCGGGTTGACCAGGCGCTCGCTGTGATCAGGCTGGAGTTGATGTGGGATGCTTGAAGTCCTGGGCTGGTTTTCCTCAAGTACCGGTGGTATGGTGGTTCGGCTGATTCCTTATCGGCTGGTCCTACTGGCGGTCCGTTTCACAGGAGCAACACTCAAAGTAGGTTAGGTAACGCGGGGTCTACCGGTGGTCCGTTTCACGGGAGCAACACTCGAAATAGACTGGTATGGCGCGGGATCTCCTCGTGGTCCGTTTCACGGGACCAACACTCGAAGTAGTTAGGTAATGCGGGGTTTACTTGTGGTCCGTTTCACAGGAGCAACACTTGAGTAGACTGGTATGTCGCGGATTCTACTTGTGGTCCGTTTACATAGGAGTCACTCGAAGTAGATTCGATGATGAAAGTTCTACTGGTGGTCCGTTGACACTGGAGCCACGCGAAGTAGATAGCTTTCAGAGAGTCCTACTTGTGGACCGTTTTACACAGTAACACTCGAAGTAGGTTGATTTTAAGTGCCGTGGTTCAGACACTGAGTAAAAGGTCAATGTTATGGACGTGCTAAAACTAATATTAATGCCAGGGTCACTCACCTCTGAGTCTGCTGACTCAGATTGTTTGTTCATGTACTGGTTGCACACGCATTTCGGCTTAGCTGTCTGGTTTTTGCTTGCATCGGTCAGTCGGTCATTCTTCCCGCTGATATGCTGATTCTGCTTCAGGCGCTGCCTACTAGTGCTGGGTTAATAGGTTGGATATAGTTTTATGCTTATTACTAATTATTTATAGATGAGAAAATCGGTTAGTGGGTTTGTATACTGCGACATGCTGATCCATATTGATTAGATCAAATTACTAAGTGTGCATATAGGGTAGTAGGTCTTGGCACTAGGTGCCAACATAGATGTTTGTTGATCTCTGTAGATATCAGTGTTTTGGACGTTCCACGGAGCTAAGATTAGAACTTAATTATTGATAAATTATTTAACATAAGAAAATTATAATAGAACAAGAAAGGAAAGCTTACTTCGGGCGGAGCTGAAGTTAATATACCCTTGCAGTTCAGTCGCAGTCCGCTAGGTGGCGCCACGCATCTTATATTATTAGATATATAGCGGATCGTATATAGTCGGCCTTATGAAAATTGGCAGATTGTTTTTCCCAAAATAGAATCTGTACCAAATCCCATCTTTCTAACTTAAAAAACACCAAAGTTATGTCCATTTCGATCGTTCTATGACAGCTATAGGATATAGTCGGCCGATCCTTATACATCCTTGTACATAAGATATTTTGGTCAAACATAACATGTGTGGAAAGTCCCAACCCTCTAACTTAAAAAACACCAAAGTTATGGCATTTCCGATCCATCAGTTATATGGCAGCTATAGGATATAGTCGACCGATCCCGGCCGTTCCGTCTTATATACTGCCTTCAAAGGAAAGAAGGATGTGTGCAAAGTTTCAACTCGATAGCTCTAAAACTGGGAGACTAGTTTGCGTAGAAACAGACAGACGGACAGACGGACATGCTCATATCGACTCAGGAGGTGATCCTGATCAAGAATCAAGAATTGCACACTTTTGACCAAAATTAGAATACCCTCTGCAAGGGTATAACAATAGATAGTAGATGTAAATTTTGGGTGCTAGGATAAAAGAGCTGGGATACAACAAAATGATTGATTCCTGATAATTTCGCGTACAGAAAAATGTGGCTTGCCTTCAAGTTTAGTTCAGTTAATTTCTTTAAAACGGCTGATTTTTTGTTTCTGTGGGCATCGGTAGGGTTTGCAAGCACTATCCGTTTAAAAAATGACAACAGTGAAAGTTGGGTTTTATGTGAAACCGACTTAAAGATACCCTGTTCCTATCTTAATACAATGATTTTTATTTTTTCGTAAATATATAAATTCGTAATTCCGTAAATATATATGTAAAGCATTTTACTGCTGCCACTTAATCGTATCCCTATATGTATAAAATGTATTCTGAAATATTAAAAAATATAATATAACATATACTAAAATTTTTGTTCCTTTAATTCGGGAAGGGCAGCAGACACATCTTTGCCATGGATTATTCCACGGGTTACGTAGTTACATTAAGACGATTAATAAGTAGCATTCATCCCATCTAGGAATCCTTCAGGGCGAACAAGGCACACTAACTTCTACCAAACCTTTGATCATGCATTGCTCCCCCCAAAAGACCAATGTGGGAATCGAGTTTTCGTAAAGAGTGCAGGGGGTCCGGAACGTTGATTCTTCTCTGCTTCTCCTTCTGCATAGGCAATCCGGCCTCCCCGCTTACATATGAACCAGGCGATTCATTGGCATCGGTTGAACTGCACAATTTGCTGACCGAAGCTTTTTTCCCACGGAAACCACCCTGTCAAATAGCGTATTATTTGCAACTAGAGGCAGTGACCTAAATGGATTTGGCCAACTGACAAAAGGTTGAAGAACAGGCTGGTTCCAATTAGCAGGTCCACACCCTGCTGTTTGTGGAATTTGGGATCAGCCACAGCTACATCGTAAGGAACCTTCCATTTCGAAATAGCAATTTTATGGCTGGATTGACAGTCCGCAATATGAGAATCTATAACAGCATCGCAATCTAGGTTCGAAAAATTTTTTAACGAAAAACGATTGTTCAACTTTGATAGGTCGCCATTTTGTTAAATATTTTTTTTTTTTTAACATCCATCGATTAAGTACTAGATAAACTTTCAATAAATGTAAATACGTTTCATTTTTTAAGTTCAGACGATCCAGATTTCCACAGTCTTGGTCACCGCGACCCGTGTTTTTCAGACGGACCTCACTTCGACGGGGCATAACTTTCAAACTGCTAAATATTTTTACTTTTTTTTTGTTTCAAATTTAAGTTACAGCAAGAAAGGAAAGCTAACTTCGGGCGGAGCCGAAGTTTATATACCCTTGCAGTTGAGTCGCAGTCCGCTAGGTGGCGCCACGCATCTTATATTATTAGATATATAGCGAATCGTATATAGTCGGCCGATCCTTATGAAATTTTGCATATTGAATTATTTTGCCCAAAGAGGAATCCATTGAATTGAAACTCCCATCCTTCTAACTTGAAAAACAACGAAGTTGTCATTTCCGATCAATCAGTTATATTGCAGCTAAAGGATATAGACGGCCGATCCCGGCCGTTCCGACTTATAGCAAAGGAAAGAAGGGTGTGTGCAAAGTTTCAACTCGTTAGCATTAAAACTGAGAGACTAGTTTGCGTAGAAACAGACAGACGGACATGCTTATATCGACAGGTGATCCTGATCGAGAATATATATACTTTTTAGGGTCGGAGATGTCTCCTTCACTGCGTTGCACACTTTTGACCAAAATTATAACACCCTCTGCAAGGGTATAATGATGTACTTCACATAATAAAGCGATATTTCAAAAAAATTCTATATTTTACGAGAAAAAAATTCGGAAAAAATGTCTATTTTTTTCGCGCTCCAACTGCGCATGCCCCCTTAAGCGCCGATTACTAAAACGCCCTTAAAAAGGGCTCTGAAATACGGCCAGTCAGCATAGCCGCTGCAGAATGTTGGCATCGACAACGGTGGCATGGGTGAGTTACTAGCACCTGAATGTCCTGAATGACAGAAAGCTACATCAAGTATGTATTCTGAGGACCTCCGTGTCTGTTGCGAGAAATATGCCGTCACTTTCGAAAGCAACCGTGACAAGCTAATGCAAGGCATTGTAAGAAAAGAGGCTCAAGAACAAGTAGAAAATCAAGTTCAAGAGCAATCCCGTGACGTTGTAGTACTTAGATAATCGATTATCCATGGGGACAACGACACGGCATTGCTCTTGATCTTGATCGTGCCTTACGAAGGTTTAAGGCATAAGGGGAACCCCAGGAGACCTACTAAAATCTTGATGTTCTCAAGTTTAAGAAATCCACTTAACAGTCTATGAGGATTTTGATCACACCATGTTGTACTTGGAATCCACAAGCCTTCATTTCCCAGCTGTCAGTGCAGCGGCTATTAAGAGTTACAACCTTCTTGCGACAGCAAAGATAGCGGTCCGAGCAGCTAATGGACAAGTAGCTAAATTTCGAGCCCTGCTAGACTCAGGATCACAAATCAATTTGATTACTGAGCGACTAGTATGTTAAGACTAATGTTGTCACTAAAACGTCGCAATACGAAGCTTCGTATCAAAGGCATTGGAGGACTACCAAGATAAGCACAGCAACAGTAACTGTAATCGTTAGTTCTCTTCATGAGGATTTCAGCCAGAGCATAGAAGCCTTTGTTCTTCCGCACATTATTGATGACCAACCAGTTTAACTTCTTATTTATTGCGCATTGCAAATACCCAATTACTGTCCATTAGCAGAACCCCAGTTCGATAAGCCTGGAGGGATAGCTTTACTAATCGGCACCAAGCACTCGCTGCTTCTTCCAAATCTGCTGAAAATCGGAATCGGAAGAGATGGAGTCAAGCTACAAAACATGAAACCTGGATGGATTTTAGAAGGGAATTAAATAAAAAACTCAATCAGCCTCAGCATGTTTGTAGAAAATCAGAAAAGAGCAGATCGGAAGATTTACTGTGAAACTGCCTTTGGCCGAACACCCTTCAGCCCTGGGGGAGTCGAAGTATATTGCCATTAAAAAGTTCTTGGCACTAAAGCGACAATTAACCGGTGATGTTCGGAAAGGGTATATGAAGTTTGTTCCAGCAACACATGTGCCTAAAACCCACTATTTCATACCACATCACTGTGTTTTTAAATCGTACAGCAGCAGCATCAAATTACGAGTGGAGTTCGATGCAAAACATCAAATGGAAAATCCTTGAACGACATGCTAGATACAGACCTCAGCATTCAGAAAAATTATAAAAACACAAAAATAAATGTAAGCTTGTAAATGAGATTGTAACGAAATAACATGGCCTACATAATTCAATATATGGTAAAATTTTATGATTTTCTTCTCTTAGGTGTACCGCGGAGACTGGGTGGTAGAACCTATGTTTTTTCTGGATTTCGGTTCAGGGGAGCATAAAGGTGATGGAGCAAATTAAATTTTGCATAGAAGAAAAAAAATGGAGAATTGTCGGTCTGTGGAATGGAGAACTAGTGCAAGGAATACCTAAAGAAGATACCTACACCGTGAGCGACGTGAAATTGGATTAGACCTTGGACCAATACAGTGTTAAAACCCTCGGCTGCCCATGGATTCCCAATAAAGGCCAACTTTGGGGACGAACGTTCAAAAACGAGTGTCTGCTGCTGTCTGCTGAGTGGTCACAAATTTTTGAACCAATTAGTTTAATTGGCAAAGACATTCATGCAACACCTCTGGGTATTGAAAATGGCTTGGGATGATGATCTGCCCTTAGAACTGCAGTCAGATTGGTAAACTATCATCCTGTCCTACAAACTCTACATAAATTCCAAATTCCATGACATATATTTAATGGAAAGCTTCCAGCCACGCAAGAACTACACAGATTTGTGAACGCCTCAAAAAAGGCCTTTGGCGTAGCAATATACGTACTACCAACTTTCGCACAGACTCAGACAGAGTTACACTTGTCTTTAGACAAGGTTGCTGGGTTCTTTTGGACTGATTCATCCGTCGTATTAGTACAACGACTTTTGTGGCAAATCCAATAGCCAAAATTTAAGAAGTATCGGAACAGTCTCAAAGGCGTCATATTAGCGCGTAGTTCTTCTTTTATTCGTCGCATCAGGTCATACTATACCTTTTTGGAAAGCTCATTTCACGCACCAACACGTGTCGTTTGTGAGATAAAGCGTCGCAATCATGGAGCAAAATAAAGAAAAAATACGGCATATTTTACAGTACTACTACGATAAAGGAAAAAATGCATCTCAAGCCGCCAATAAAATTTTTACAGTTTATGGACCCGATACAGTTTCCATTTCCATCGCACAACGATGGTTTCAACGTTTTCGTTCTGGTGTAGAGGTGGTCGAAGATGCGCCACGCTCCTGAAGGCCTGTCGTCGAAAATTGCGATAAAATCGCTGAATTGGTCGAAAGAGACCGGCATAGTAGCAGCCGTAGCATCGGTCAGCAGCTGGGCATAAGTCATCAAACCGTTATAAACCATTTAAAGAAGCTTGGATTAAAAAAAATGCAATGTATGGGTGCCACACGAATTGACGCAAAAAAACATCTTTGACCGTATCGACGCATGCGAATCGCATCTAAATCGCAACAAAATCGACCCGTTTTTGAAGAGTATAGTCTTGCGATAGAAAGTGGGAAAGTAGGGTCACATACGATAACGTAAGGCGCAAACGGTCGTGGTTGACGTATCAGCTTTAACGCCACGACACTTTCTTATTGGAGAACCTCCTGATACCAACATTATCCCGTGCGGAAAACCCTTAATAAAATGATGGAAGCAATGATCGTGTAAAGAGCTCTATAATCGGCACAAAAATTAAAGAGAGATTCCTAGTCCTTATAAAGGAAGAAAATGTGCCCGTAATGAGTTAGACCGGACAACCTCGTTCCATTAATGGACATCAAAACGGAGTATTCAAGATACCAGTGAGTCGGCTATCTTCACTGTTATCAGAAGAGATCGCCCATTGGATGACACTCTCAAGGCCGAACAATCAGATAACCCCCCTGTACAACGCAAAAAGGGAAGCCGGTTATCCATACCTGTATTTTTAGAACTAATAGTGCTATTTCCACTGGCCATGGTAACGCCAATTAATGTAATGGAGTTCAGAAAAAACGTCTGGGAGCCACGAGAATGGTAATTTCAGAATGGACAATGATAGTATACTACGACTTAGATCCATACTGGAATGATTTGCAGGTACTATCAATTGGGTTAACAGCATGCAGTTTATTTCCAAACAATTTTAAACATCTGTATGCAGAGCTTGAGGAAGGAAATAACCTAATGCATTACTCTCGGACACGCAGATCACCGTTTAATATTATTGGATTTAGTTATTGTTCAGTGTAGTCGATTCCACGTACGCAGAGGATATGGCTAAAACTATCAGAAAGGTTAAGGTTAATAAGGACTTCCTCCTACAGCTGCTTCATAATCAAACGTCTATTGTAGACTCCACTACTAATTTGGTGCGATACGCAAGTTTGCCTATCAACAACCGCCTAAGATCTTTAGAACAACAGATGACCCTCATAAATAAGCAACGAGGACAGTACCAAAGCGCGCATTTGGAGCAAGCATTTTTGAATAACAATACCACTGGTGTCGTTAGAGTTATTGGATGTCTTCAGCATCGTGCCCATTTCAATATGGGAATTCAGAGGACATTGTATAATCTTTAGACTACGATTATAGCTTTTAATGCCCATAGCTGTCAATGCCCATTTTAATGAGAACGAATTCAACGTAGCACCTAACTCATTTAACCAATGAATTTTCGCAACCAAGGACCCAATGGAATTTCACGCATCATGCAATGGAGATTTATCAACTGTCAACATAAAGGCGACTGGTATGCTTAATTTGCCCACAGGTTATACAGCCCGCAATATCAATATAAGCTGGACTACTTTTAGCACTATGACCACTGAAGTTCAAACTTCGTTCAGTCGATTTTGAAATATCTCTGAGCTGTAAGGAGTCCATTACAGATGAACAATACTTTTCATGTAACCTCGCTAATTAAGGAAAATAACATGGAGACACGTAACTCTGGGTTGGTCAATTCTTACGTCAAAGACAAGAGTGTCTCGATAGCCTTGTGCGGTCTCCGACGAGATGGTTGCATTGTGAAAAGAGATTGGTGATATTTTTGTGTTTTAATCTGCTATTAGGGTTCGGGCTTGTGAAATATGTGGGTTTTCGTTTCGAACGTCCCTTTAATTTTTATTAGATCTTTTTTTATCCAGGTCAGCAAACATTTCTCAAAAATTCTGAACTCTTATAGATGAGTACGACAAAGTTATTATGTGGTCTTTGAAACCTTCGGTATTATTATTATAGTCAAATTTGTCAATCTCTCTGGAAAGTGTTCAAGTTTAGTGATGGAGTTAAAAAGAAGGATGATAGTTCCGACGACACCGTGTGGATATTCAATCACATCCAGGGGGCAACTTTCAATTTAAGAGGTTATATACCTTTTTTATTTTTGAAAAATCGAAAAATTTTTTATTGCTTTATCTTAAAGAACAACTCCTTGAGAACATTTTCTCAAATTTTCATAGAGATTTGAGCAGTAGAAAAAAAGTTTTAATACTTCTAACAGCTAACATTACTGAGATTGAACGATCGACTTTTCACACACATTTTTTTTCACCGAAATGAATTTTTTAGTAAAATTTCAAGTGACCAAAAAGTTAATTTTTTGCATAAAACGTTCCCGTGTGTACAAAAAAAATTAATAAAAACGATACTAAACTTATGAAATTTGTTTACTTCTATGGTTTCAGTTAACTTGTTCGACCTGGGGAACAATCACCGTAAGGCTCTGCCAAAAAAAGGCCTTTAAGGGAAACAGCCACCCCTTAAAAACTATTTGATATTTTTCCACGAAATTTACATTATTAAATATAATTATTATTAAATATTATAACGAATAAACATTATTAATAAAGTGTACTATCAAAAAATAAAAACATTCGTGAAATAAAATAATTGCTACATACATAAAAAAATATCCAAATATCTTTTTTTCTTCAAAAAAAGAAGGTATATAACCCCTTAATTGATTTTTGATAATAAGTTGAACTTTGACTAAACTAAATGGATGCATTTTACTGTTAAGATTCAAGTGTAAGAGCCGGATAAAAGAGTTTCTGGTTTCTAACATTTCAAAAATGTCACTTTACATCGTATCGTTTAAGATAATCTTCTTATAGAAATATATCGTTTAATATAATCTTATAAAAATCAGTAGAGCAGACAATGTTTTAATTTTGGATTCCGAAGCGCGTGCGCCAAAACACTACACAGGCTCCTCCAAATCTTTTTGAAGCGCGGTGAACCGCTCACGCAAACGCTTCTCCACTGCAGCGCATCCATCTCCTGGCAGCTCACCTCTGCTCTCCTCCGCAGCATCCTTTCCCGGCAGATCCCATAGTTCCACATCCAGACTTCATCCCGTAAATTTCCAATGCGAGTGATGCGAATCGAAAACCAAGATTTTTTTTTTTTTTTGTTTTTTGTTTCACGCAGTTGTTTCTGTTTATGGAGATATTAAACTGATTGAACTTCGGGCGCGATCACGTCGGTTTCACCAAAATGTAGCGCTACCAGCTTTTTCATATTAAGAGCTAATTCCCTGCAATATAACAAAATAGCGGCCGTCAAATAACAACTCAAAAATATGCAAAAAGAGGAACAGCCTTGGCCCAGAAGCTCTTCCAAAGCTCCCAAAAGCGCATGCGCTACAAATGACAACAAGGTGCATGCGGATCTGGGGGACAAAAGAGAAGATTAAATGCCGCTGCAGCTAAACAAAATATCAATATTCTAATTGGCTTATATGGTGGCTGCTTAGCCTAACAGACGTTTATAATTATAATGATAATGATCGCAGTACATTAATAATGCAACGCAGTGCATAAATTAATATATATTCTAGAAAAAATTAATAATTTTGCCTTTTGGCCTAGGCCTGGCCGGTGTCGGTCTTTCCACTTCTATGTTGTTTTATGCAAATAAATTTGCACGCTGGGGCATCTTTCTGATCATCCAGGGCAGTCGTTCTTGCACACGTCAGTATATTTCGCCAAGGGCGTTGAAGATGGTGGTTTATTAGTTTGATTTATAATTTTTACATTCACTAAGCTGCGTTTGGGAGCTTTTTAGTTTCCTTTTAGAAAATCGAGCTCAGCAGTTAAATTTACTGCTGTTGCCCATGGGGGCGGGTTATTTTTGTGTGTGTCTTAATGTGTGTTATTCTTTTGTTTATTTTGTTTTTCTGGCCTCCTCGTCCCATTATCCGCACTCTACTCACTCAGACTTTTTTTTCACTGCCGACTTTTGCATGTATAGTTAGTTGGTTTTGTTTATGGTTGATTTTTTATCCTTTAGTCATTTGATCCTTTAATGTAATCCGAAGAGTCCCATCACGATCGCCATGTAATGAGTATGTCCTCTTGGCAGGATCGCCGTATAAGGAAAATGTTCGTCCGTAGAGCGTTATGCGGCAACTACGTCAAACTTGAACTCACGGGAGTAACGGTAGGTCCCGGAGTCGTAGTCAAAACCGTAAATAGTCCTGACTAAATTTACCTGGATTCTGCAAGGGACTGCTCGGGTTGGCCAGACGCTTGCTGTGATCAGGCATGAGTTGATGTGCTTGAAGTCCTGGGGTGGTTTTCCTCAAGTACCGGTGGTATGGTGGTTCGGCTGATTCCTTATCGGCCGGTCCTACTGGCGGTCCGTTTCACGGGAGCAACACTCGAAGTAGGTTAGGTAACGCGGGGTCTACTGGTGGTCCGTTTCACGGGAGCAACACTCAAATAGACTGGTATGCCGCAGATTCTACTTGTGGTCCGTTTACACAGGAGCCACTCGAAGTAGATTCGATGATGAAAGTTCTACTGGTGGTCCGTTTACACTGGAGCCACGCGAAGTAGATAGCTTTCAGAGAGTCCTACTTGTGAACCGTTTTACACAGGATCACTCGAAGTAGGTTGATTTTAAGTGCCGTGGTTCAGACACTGAGTAACGAGACGATTGACTCTGATTTCGGAACTCTCTTTATTTCAGAAGAACAACTCTTATATAAGATGCTAAATGAAAGGGTCAATGTTATGGACGTGCTAAAACTAATGGTAATGCCAGGGTCACCCACCTCTGAGTCTGCTGACTCAGATTGTTTGTTCATGTACTGCTTGCGCATTTCGGCTTAGCTGGCTGGTTTTTACTTGCATCGGTCAGTCGGTCATTCTTCCCGCTGATATGCTGATTCTGCTTTTGGCGCCGTCTACTAGTGCTGGGTTAATAGGTTGGATATAGTTTTATGCTTATTACTAATTGTTTATAGGTGAGAAAATCGGTTAGTGGGTTTGTATATTGCGACATGCTAATGCATATTGATTGGATCAAATTACTAAGTGTGCATATAGGGTAGTAGGTCTTGGCACTAGGTGCCAACATTCTCCCCCCCCCATTGAGGTACTCAATAATAGGTGCTGTGCGTTGTTGTTGGATTGTCTTAGTGAACCGATGTGTACCCTTGCGCTAGCAAATAGTGTGGATCTTAAAACTAATTACTAAAAATGTTAATACAAAAAAAATTTTTTGAATCATGTGGGTGAGATCTCTACCAACGATAATTCTATCCGACCTGTTGTCTCCTTCGCCTTGTTGCGCGCCCTCGTAACCATTCTCCTTGGGCATCCCATGAAGTACTACACCTTTTTTCTGGTTGGTCAGTGCGCATACAGGACTCTTGGTCCTCTCTTGACCTTGCTTCTTGCTCCCTTTCGGAGATGCATGTTACCCATGCCAGATAGGAGGTGACTTCTACTCCTTGAATTTCCTTGGTTACTGGCCCTTCCACTCTGTGCTCTTCAGTTGTGAGTTGACAACCTTGGGCTTGTGGATTGGGGTCCGTCTGCGGCTCTCCTTGTTTATCTTGTCGTGGCTCGTTAGCTTCTTGTTGATCCGCAATGAGTGGGGAACTATGTACTCTTCCGAATTTTACTATTTGCTCCTTGCCGATGCATGCAATCAAACTTTGTCGTGGCTCGTTAGCTTCCTGTGTCCAAGCCGTCGTCTTACCGACGACTTGTTCTGCCTTGATATTAGGAGCTGATTCCGGTCGCACTGGCCCCATCAAAATCCATCCAAGCGCGGTATTTTTTAGTAGTGGTTGTCCTTCTCCCAAATATGTCTGTTGTGGTCTCATAAGCTGGGAGATGATTTCGGCGCCCAACAACAGATCAATATTCTGGGGTTGCGTAAATTCAGGATCGGCTAAGCGCAACTGAGGTGAGATATTTCTTGGCGCTTGAATAAAGTGGGATGGTTGATTGGGCATTATTTCCGGTAGTACAAAGACGTTGATTTGATCTTCGAAGTCAATGGTTAGTGAAGATAGGGTCACCACAGCTTTTTTTCGTGATCTTTTAGTTGTTCCTCCCAGTGCAGCGATATTCAGGGTTGATGGCTCCAATTGTAGTCCAAGTGTGTCAGCCATCCTTCTCGTGATTATGTTAATCTGTGATCCAGAATCTAGGAGTGTGCGGCATTGCTGATGGGTTCCGGCTGGGCCAGGTATTGCCACTTGGGCGGTTGGTAACAGAACGGTGGGCTTATCTGTAAGCAGGGCTGTGGCTGAACACACCAATCGTGATGAACTGGATCGAAGTGGAGCAGCCGACGTATTTTTCTGCATTGTTACTTGACTGGTTGCCTGACGCTCAAGATTTTCTAACATCTGCTTCAGAGATTGTCGATTGGTTGGATCGGTGACGGCTAGTTCTAGAGATGATAGCGTATGTGGATCCAATCTTTCCTCAATGATGTGTATCAAGATTGGGTCCCAGTTGTCTGTTGACACCTTGAGTGCGTCGAGAGTGGCGACCGTTCGGAGCACGGTATCATGTAAACTGCGCAGCTGGTCCGCTGATCCATTTGTTCTGGGGTGTCCGAAAAGCTCTTGGATTGCGGATTTAATCAACAGCCGTTCATTGTGGTATCGATTCTTTAGTCGTTGCCATGCATCCTGGTAACTGGTCTGTCCGCCAATCGACGTTGCGATTAGGTTTTGTGCTTCGCCTGTTAGATGATTCTCCAAATGACGGAATTTTACTGCATCGCTGTAGTCTTGATCGTGGATGCATTCCGTAAAAATTTCGTAGAATCGTAGCCAATGTCGGTAGTCTCCGTCAAACTTTGGAATTTCTACTGGTGGTATTATAAACGGAGGTGCAATCGCGGGTTTTTGTGTTGATGCTGGAGTTCATTGCGATTCTTCGCTCAAAAACGAAAAGTATTCAGCTCGCACCACCTGAAATCTGTCATCGGTGTGTCCATCATTTTTTATGGCTGGTTCCAGGTCAATGAGATCATGGTATCCCGTGACGATTTCCTTCCATAGCTCCTTCATGTGTTGTCTGACGTGTGTGGACACTTCCCGTCCTTCGGTGCGGTTGCACAGAAAGTCTTCCATATTGTCTAATCGTCCTTCATGTCTTCGTTTTAATGATGTTAATCGAAGGTCTTCTCCTTCGTTTCCTTGTGATGATTGTGCCTTTGGCTCGAGTTTTTCGCCTGTTTTCCGGGGCCTTTGTGACGGGCCTGACACTGATGGGATTCCATCCGAAAATATTGCTTCATATTTCTTCACAAGCTCTTCTAGCGCTTTGGCCTTTGTGAAATACTCATTCTCAGGACTTAGTGCTAGCTCATGAAGCTTGGCATCATTTTTTTTAAACTGGGTCCATGAGTGTGTTAGCTGTCTGAGTCTCTCCTCGAAGTACCCTCCCTTGAGTTTACGATCTGCGGAGTCTTTAGTGAAGTTTCTTATTAGCCTTTGGATGACTATGTTGCTTTCAATTTGCTCATCAATGAGCATTTGGATTACAGGGTCTGATTCTGATCCCATTGTTGTATCTCTCCCTTTTTGTTTTTTTTTTTTTCGTTGAGTTAAATTGCGTTGAGGTTTGTGTTCAAGTTGTGATCCTAAAGGATCACGTCGGGGTCACCAAATGTTCGTCCGTAGAGCGTTATGCAGCAACTACGTCAAACTTGAACTCACGGGAGTAACGGTAGGTCCCGGAGTCGTAGTCAAAACCGTAAATAGTCCTGACTAAATTTACCTGGATTCTGCAAGGGACTGCTCGGGTTGGCCAGACGCTTGCTGTGATCAGGCATGAGTTGATGTGCTTGAAGTCCTGGGGTGGTTTTCCTCAAGTACCGGTGGTATGGTGGTTCGGCTGATTCCTTATCGGCCGGTCCTACTGGCGGTCCGTTTCACGGGAGCAACACTCGAAGTAGGTTAGGTAACGCGGGGTCTACTGGTGGTCCGTTTCACGGGAGCAACACTCAAATAGACTGGTATGCCGCAGATTCTACTTGTGGTCCGTTTACACAGGAGCCACTCGAAGTAGATTCGATGATGAAAGTTCTACTGGTGGTCCGTTTACACTGGAGCCACGCGAAGTAGATAGCTTTCAGAGAGTCCTACTTGTGAACCGTTTTACACAGGATCACTCGAAGTAGGTTGATTTTAAGTGCCGTGGTTCAGACACTGAGTAACGAGACGATTGACTCTGATTTCGGAACTCTCTTTATTTCAGAAGAACAACTCTTATATAAGATGCTAAATGAAAGGGTCAATGTTATGGACGTGCTAAAACTAATGGTAATGCCAGGGTCACCCACCTCTGAGTCTGCTGACTCAGATTGTTTGTTCATGTACTGCTTGCGCATTTCGGCTTAGCTGGCTGGTTTTTACTTGCATCGGTCAGTCGGTCATTCTTCCCGCTGATATGCTGATTCTGCTTTTGGCGCCGTCTACTAGTGCTGGGTTAATAGGTTGGATATAGTTTTATGCTTATTACTAATTGTTTATAGGTGAGAAAATAGGTTAGTGGGTTTGTATATTGCGACATGCTAATGCATATTGATTGGATCAAATTACTATGTGTGCATATAGGGTAGTAGGTCTTGGCACTAGGTGCCAACAGAAAATATCCCCTTTTAAATTTGTTTATTAATTCCTCTATTTTAAGGGGGCAGGATGGTTTCAGAGGCTGAAAAATAGCAGTTTTTTGCGATTTTTTTTTGTTATGTCTGAGTAAATATATCAATTCAATTTTTTTATACGATTAATGGCTATATTTGGAGAGTATCTAGGAATTTTTATTTTTAAGAAATAATTATAATTTATCCCGTGACGGGCAGTCGGCCGGAGTCGCTTCCAAAAATTGGTCTCTTGCGGTGCGTAAAGTCTGGCCTTACAGTGTTATCGGAAATGAAAAAATTGAATTGATTTACTTAAAATATTAGTTTCTTGTGCGGATGGACGAAACCATTTTGAAAAATATGCGATTTTGAATTTTTGGCGCGGTTGTAAAGTCGGAGGAACCATTTTTACATAAAAATCAGCCCATTATTGCCCGTAAAAATGGTGAAAAAAAATTTAAAAAAAAAAGCATTCGTTCATCCGCAAGTATTCGTTGTATTAAAGATGTGTGCAAAATTTTATTTAGATCCGAGCATTACTTTTTGAGTTACGTTACGCACCGACTTGAAAAAGTTGTTTTGAGAAAAACGCGTCTAAAGTTTTAAAAGCAATGGAAAGTATATGGAGAGAAAGAAACTAGAAAATCGGTATCTCAGCAAGTTTTAGTCCGATCGACATGAAACTTTCACAGGATATTCCTAAGATAATGTTCTATTATATAAAAAATTTCTGAAAAAAAATTTTTTTTGAAGTCTCAAACCATCCTGCCCCCTTAAGAGAACGACATGTCGTGTCGCTGCTCTGGGTTTTTCGTATGTGTTCTTTTGGTTAAATTTTACTTATACTAAACCTTCCATAAAAAGGCTGCGCTGCTGCAGAGGGCAGCGGCAGAGCGTCGAGTTATATATTTTACTTATATATGTTTGCTACTTATAAGTGAAGGGGTGTTAAGCATGCACATGTTTATGTCTTTCATACGTTTATATTTGGCTGTAGCTGGCGGCATAAGAAGCCTTGTGCGCTCAAGTGGCTTATCATATTACACTTGAACTGAAGACAAGTGTTTCTGTATCTATTTCAAAAAAATGATCATTGACCATAAACAACTGCAAACACTACAGTACAGCTGCCACATTGGACCGAGCCTAATCAACAGTGCATTCGAACGCACTATGAACCACCTGGAGAGCGATATTCAATTCCGTACTGATGTGCTTGTAGCCAGAAACTTTACTGCGTGGGCACAAGATTGGCTGAACGATCTTCTGATACTGAATGAGTCTTACGTTTTGCAGAATCGAGACAGGCTCCCTCGCTAGCGTCTGGCGCATACGAAACCGCTTCAACACTAACGACCATGAGGCAATACATTGCTCGTTTATAAGGAAGAGCAGCCAAAACCCACGAGGCTACCGAGCCAAGACGCTCCAGGTAAGGAACTTTACGCGTCCCAGGCAGCGCGCGAAATCGGCTACGTCCCATCAAGCAATAGCGAAAGGCTCACCTACAAAAAAAAGGGCACATTCGAACAGCTCCTCAAACCAGGAAAATCGATAGAGGAACCATTCAG
This sequence comes from Drosophila pandora, assembly GCA_021223865.1. Classification (NCBI taxonomy): domain Eukaryota; kingdom Metazoa; phylum Arthropoda; class Insecta; order Diptera; family Drosophilidae; genus Drosophila; species Drosophila pandora. Next base: position 1,845,309 of record JAJJHT010010398.1, read on the forward strand.
GCCAATCTGTCTACTGGATACAACAGGGAAAGTATTTAAGTGGGCTGCCATTCAACCAACACAAATTCGGTTACGGATCGGTTCGTTTCACAAGGATCCCAAGTGGCTGCAAATAAGCACCAAAAGACTGAAAGGGACGCTAACAAAGTTATCGGAATAGTGGGAGAGTGGCTTCAGGTAGCAAGGATCAATATAGCCCCCCAAAAATCGAATGCGGTCCTGGAGGCATGGCTATGACGCCCATCGAGTTTTTAAATACCTTGTGGTGATGATTGATGCCATCTCTTCTTCGGAGAGCACCTGAAATATATACAAAAATCGGCGATGGCCTCGATCAGGGACACAAACCGGATTCTATTAAGCACGAGAGGCTCGAAGCAGAACACAAAAAGACTTCTTATGAGCTGCGCTTCGGCGCAAAACGACAAGGCTGTGTTAATAACAAGCTATAGCCTATTTACAGATTAGAAGCTATCTGGGTAGGGAGTGGCTATCCTATCACCCTTCTTATAGCATAGATGAACCCTTCAAAAAAAAGACCACGAGGAACAGTGCCGTTTCCGAGAGGAGCTGTTCCTGTCGAGATGCTAAAGCTGGATAATCGGGAGAGGATGCTTGCGACCTGGCAGACCAGCTGGGACACTGCCCAGCTTACTACCTATACTGCGTGAAATAACTGCCCTAATTTCACTCTGAAATCATCATCGCTCCGTTGGGCATTATCGCTGGTTTGAGACATCGCTGCGTATGAGACATCTTGGACCCTATAAAATACATTTATTCTTAAAAGAATCACTTTTTGACACAAAATAAAAGTGTTTCTTTTTCAGTTTGTTTTTTACTTTTCCCTCAGATTTTTAGCTCTGCGAAGATGTTTTTTTGCACGCATAATATAAGTTAGAGCAGGATTGGTAGATTATATCTTAAAGCCGCCAAACAACTTATTTATCGGAAATTAAATAAATGTGGATTTCTAAAGCTAAATCTATATAAGTGGGATTTTCTACAAGAAATTTTCTTTTATGTAGTTTTTGTCAAATTACTTAATTCAAAGGGATCGATGAGTTATTAATATACGCTAAATATACGCAAAACAATAGAAATTGTAGAATTTTAATGAATTTTAAAGAGAAGAGGAGTCTTGAAAAATGTGGTATAAACCATATTAAAAGTGTTATAAACCTATAAACAGATACAAAGAAAATACATTATGTGACGCCCGCTATAACACATGGCTTGACGATTCACCCTTATTTTCTATTTTCTTATAGTTTAACTTAAAAACACTTAAAAATTGTATAGAATAAATTAATAATATGAACACCAAAAATATTTATAATTTTCTGTTTAATCATTGAAAATTTAAGAATTGACAAAATGGGATATCTTTTCTTACATTTTTGACAAAAAAAAGGCAAAAAAATATTAAAATTAATTTGCTGTGGACTATTCCTGGGATTTCCCAGACGGTAACAACCATCCCACATGGATATTTTTCATTTTAACTTCATTTTATTGTTCCAAAATATTCTATATATTGGCTTACTGTTATCGATTACAACCTCTACAATTAACCTCTTTAGATAGCATTTTGACATATTTTCACGTTGCACTCAATATGGCGAATGAACAGGTTAAAATTGATAACTAAACATAAATAACAAATAATATTTTTGGATTATTTTTAGTTATCAAATGCTTTGCGGGATTTACCTGGCAGGGCATTGAATGTTTCTGTTGAGGAAAGGCGCATTCTTTTCCAGAATGTGTCTGCGGTTCTACAAAATCCGGGTAAGTCTTACATGTGCACACATGCACGCAAATATGTATATATATATGTATATACATAAAAAGTTAACTCCAAAGCCGCAATAGATTCTTGCTTTTAAACATTAATAACAAGAAATTGACATTTTTAATAAGTTTGAATAATCTGACTAGAAAATTAAGGTACTCCAAAAATGTCTATAATCGTTGACTATTTACATACATTCATACATATGTATGTATGTACATAAGTACTCGCTCCAAACAGGATTCAGGAGTGAAAATTGTCTCGAAATCAGTCCTGATTTCAAAGCTGAATTAGCCCCGAAAAGAAAGCATAATCAGCTCTCATTCATGACCCAAAATGAAAGAAAAAATTCCCCTTATAATCTCCTAATTTGCTAATCATTATTTCTAATGTATTCGTTAACAATTTCTATTAATTTATATTGTACCAAAAGTAAACTAAATTTTATGTTAAGTAACATTACATTATTAATATTGCAAACTATATTTAATAATTTTTCACCCTTCACTGGGATTTTGTATATTGGACCGACATGCAAGTCTCCAAGCTATCTGCGATATTTACAAAAAAAAATTAAAGTAAACAAAAATCAACTCATAATATTGCTTTTTCTACTGGGAATCGAACCCACGACCTTTCGATTAATAGGCTTAATATTAATCATTGAACCATGGGTTTAAAATGGGAGGATGGTTTGAGACTTAAACAAAAATTTGTTTTCAAAATTTTTTTATATAATAGAACATTATCTCAGGAATATCCTGTGAAAGTTTCATGAATATCCTGTGAAAGTTTCGATCGGACTAAAGCTCGCTGAGATACCGATTTTCTAGTTTCTTTCTCTCCATATATGTATGTACTTTCAATTGCTTTTAAAACTTTAGAAGCGTTTTTCCCAAAACAACTTTTTCAAGTCGGTGCGTAACGTAACTCAAAAAGTAATGCTCGGATCTAAATAAAATTTTTCACACATCTTTTATACAATAAATACTTGCGGATGAACGAACGCTTTTTATACCCTTGCAGAGGGTATTGTAATTTTGGTCAAAAGTGTGCAACGCAGTGAAGGGGACATCTCCGACCCTATAAAGTATATATATTCTTGATCAGGATCACCTCCTGAGTCGATATAAGCATGTCCGTCTGTCTGTTTCTACAAAAACTAGTCTCTCAGTTTTAAAGCTATCGAGTTGAAACTTTGCACACATCCTTCTTTCCTTACAGGCAGTATATAAGTCGGAACGGCCGGGATCGGTCGACTATATCCTATAGCTGCCATATAACTGATTTATCGGAAATGCCATAACTTTGGTGTTTTTTAAGTTAGAGGGTTGAACTTTTCACACATGTTATATTTGACCAAAATATCTTATGTACAAAATTTCATAAGGATCGGCCGACTGCATCCTATAGCTGTCATAGAACGATCGAAATGGGCATAACTTTGGTGTTTTTTAAGTTAGAAAGATGGGATTTGGTAAAGATTCTATTTTGGGAAAAACAATCTGATTTGTCGAATTTCATAAGGATCAACCGACTATATCCTATAGCTGCCATATAACTGATTGATCGGAAATGCTATAACTTCGTTGTTTTTCAAGTTAGAAGGATGGGAGTTTCAATGGGGGTTCCTCTTTGGGCAAAATAATTCGATATGCCAATTTATATAAGGATCGGTGAACTATATACGATCCGCTATATATCTAATAATATAAGATGCGTGGCGCCACCTAGCGGACTGCGACTCAACTGCAAGGGTATATAAACTTCGGCTCCGCCCGAAGTTCGCTTTCCTTTCTTGTTTTTTTTTAATTTTTTTTTTGTTTCTTACTTTTTTTACGGGCAATAATGGGCTAATTTTTGTGTAAAAATGCTACCTCCGACTTTACAACCGCGCCAAAAATTCGCATATTTTTCAAAATGGTTTCGTTAATCCGCACATGAAACTAATATTTTAAGTAAATCAATTCAAATTTGTCGTTTCCGATAACACTGTCAGGTCAGACTTTACGCACCGCAAGGTAATAATGTTTTGAAGCGACTCCGGCCGACTGCCCGTCACGGGATAAATAATAATTATTTCTTAAAAATAAAAATTCCTAGATACTCTCCAAATGTAGCCATTTATCGTAAAAAAATTGAATAAATATATTCACTCAGAAATGAAAAAAAAAAAACCGCAAAAAACTGTTTATTTTTTAGCCTCTGAAACCATCCTTCCCCCATAAAGTTTGCCGCGCAAAAAATTTAAAATGACAAAAAAGTATTAGTGATTAATAACTAATATCGAATATGCGTAATTTCGAACTCTAGCAGCAGCAGGGGGCCGGCAGAATTACTTCGCCTTCTTTTTTTTGACGTTCGAAGGGCCAATCTTATTGAATTGTTTTTGTTTTTCGAACGAAATTTGACATTACGGCCGGAAAAGGCGGTGACATGAATTTCAGTACTGCTGGGATAGGATCAGACCCTTTTGACAATCTAGCTTGCTATAACACACGCATGTACATAGATGATAGGTCATTTACAATCTAGTTGATTTCGTCGTCACAAACGTGCAAATCAGACGTGCTAAGGGTTTGTTAATTGTAGTTAATTTTAATATATAATCAATTCGATTATTAAATTATTAAAGTAATCAACATGGTTAAAGTAATCAACTGTCAATGATAAGATAAATTAATTTATATTTAATTTTTCATAACAGTAATATGTTTTAGGAATTGTATCGAATTCTTCCAATGCTTTATTGGGATTAGAAAAGCACCTACATATGCCTTTTCCAGCGAGTCAGATTGGACTTGGAAATCATTCTGTTAAAGTGCCACCGTTCGCAAACTTTCTCTTCGATGCTCATAAAAAATTGAAGCTTTGCAACTTTGAAGCGGGTCGCATTATCCATCGGGTCCGATCCCCATGCATGATTCGATCACTTTCCCGCCAGATACCCCCGACTTAAATGAAAACCAACTCAACACGAGCGCGGTATACTTAACTTTCTAGAGTTCCATATCTTTTTCTCAGTGTACAATACCAAACTGTTACGATAGTTACTATGACTATCGGTATCGCAATCGACCCGCAACCATACTGTTCATTACTACTGTTCGTAATAACCAATGATTAAAAGTTAATACCTCAATAAAACATTTATAGATAATAAATTATAAAATTAACATAATAAATACTTTTATCGTCCTACGTCCTTAATGATGGTAGGTTGATTAATAAAAGTCTACTATGATAAGAGGGGAGGTGAAGATTTGCATCCCAATTAAGTCCCCTAAGAGCGAAAGTCAGGAAGTTCTTTTTGTAAAGATTCTATGTGATCTCGAAGCACTCCTTATTGAAGACTCCAGACAAGACACGTTGTGTTCGCCCAAAAAAGTAGCTCGAAATTCAGATAAAAAGATCAGTTGGGAAACCCAAAAGGGTACTTTTCTCGGTACAGGGACTGTGGCCACTTGTGGGTTCGATTATATTTAGCTTGCGCGCTTGCTCCAACTTACTTTACTTACCTATACTTTGAAAGTTATTTTAATAATAATACTTTTAAGGAATCTTCGGAGACCTTTTAAAGTTTATATATTCTTGATCAGGATGACAAAAATTTTAGCTTCGTCCGAAGTTATCTTCTGTTTATAATTTTCAAACTGGTTTTTTGCGTCAAATCGTGCGGCACCCAAACATCCAGCTTTTTTCTGTATCCAGCCTTTTGCAGATGGTTTAAAACGGTTTGGTGACTAACTCCTATCTCCTCGGAAATGGCACGAGGTGTCACATGCCGGTTTAGCTCGATGTTTTCCATGATTTGATCGGTATTCGTAGTCAAAGGACTTCCACCGGCTGGCTTATCCATGGTGTCGATTTCACGGGCTTTGAATTGTTGAAACCGTTTCTTCGTGGTTCGAAGTGATAGAATACCACCCCCAACACACCATTAATCTCAAGGAATGTTTCTCTAGCAGATTTACCTTTTACAAAGTAAAACGAAGCAATTTTTGGCGTTATTTACTCCATTCTCACGCATGTATAATTTTTCAACGCAATAACCAAACTTGTCATAAATAGCGTCGTTTTGTAGGTTATGTCAAGACCTTTTACGCTTTGCACAAAGCCCCCAAATTTAAAAACCAAAAACTGAATTGCTCAACTGAATAGGTTCATGATCTCAGAGATAGAAATACATATATCAATAATTCCTAAACCAGTTTTTCTATTTACTCCGACTTTAATTCTAAAATCATATTAAAATTAAAATATAAAGAAGGTTTTTCAAAAACATATTATTTATCCCTTATTTATTTTTTCTTCTGAAAGGTTAACAAAATCAATTATTTTTCGTTTATATGAATAGGTTCAACTTAAATAATGAGGAAACGCAGCCTGTGTTATAGATTTGTAGGTATCCACGTTCATTTGGGAAATAATATATTGCAGGTCGCAAGTGCCAAAGACTGATACCGACCCCCAAACCATTACGCCTCCCTTACAGCTATGGCGACGGCTCAGGAAATGCTCTTCCTTTCGAATATCCAAATAATAATTGTATCCATCAGGGAATAACCACATTCTGCAATTTGCTCGTCTAGCTCATGTCCTTGCGCGCTAAGAGCAGTCGTGAAACTTCACGTGCATCATTTAACGGCATTATAATAAAGCTTGGGGATTGGATAAGGGAAGAGTTTTAAAAGCATAAGATTTAACTGAAGTGTAATAAAACACATAATCATATCTTTCCTATGACAGCTATATGATTTAGTTATCAGATTTGAATCTCTATTATAATAATTTAGCCTTACTTTTATATAAAATTAATTTAAAATAACAGATAATTGTTACATTCAATAAATAAATACAAAATGTTCCCTCGTTTATTAAGGGGTTAGATGGGCTTGGAAGCTTCAAAAAAATCGATTTTTTTTTATTGTCTTATAAATTTCTACAGAATCTCGAGAATATTCTCCTTAATTTTCAAGTGAAAGCTTCGGAGATACAGATATACCTTTAAACGCGTTTTTCTCAAAACTATGTTTTCAAAGTCGGTTGACAAGATTTCTCGGAATCTAGAGAGATACGATTCTCAAGAACTTGAACGAAGGATTTTTTTTTCGTTGCTTACAACTATTAAAAAAAAAAAATCCGGAGGCTCCTTTATAATCCGGAGGATCAATATAATTCCCCACTTTTGAGGGTTTGATCGAAACCAATACTATAAATTGGACCTTTAGTCTCCACTTAAATCTCATCTAAGGCTGATTTTACGAAACTGAACAAATTCATTTTGGATTTTGACTGGTCCAATCTACTGGCAGGTAAAGATATAAACATTGCCTTACATTTACATTTATTACACTTTAAATATATTTTTCGACGCTTGCATGCCTTGGAAATAAGGCCTTGTTAAGAAGTCATGAACGCTGATATATTCGCTGCTGCCGGATTTAACCGTCAGATTACTCAGGATCCGATGCATTTTTATAACTTTGTAAAAACTAAGCGTAAACATGTATATTTTCCTCCTATGTTCTGAAGAACTGAGATGAGGCACTGTGCAAACCGCTCCACAAACTCATTAATCTATCACTGGAGACTTTGATCTTTAACCTTATGTGGAAGGAATCTTTCCTAATCTTTCATTTCATTATTCCATTATTCCTCTGCATTCTAAATTGTCAGCAATTCCAAAGCTTTTTGAAAAATTAATGGTAACGAGTTACCTCGCGTTTAGTGCGCGGCACATCTGATGTACCCCAAGGAAGCCATATTGGACCCTTACTTTTTGCATTGCTGCCCCTTGCCTTAACTGATTCATTTTTACTTATGTACGCTGATGATGTTAAGCGTCTTCTTCAGTAAATTTTTACTAGCGCCCAATCTATACTTCAGTCCGATTTGGATAAATTTCAAAATTAGTGTTTAGTAAATAACTTAAAGCTTAACGGATCGAAATGATCACCAGGCTTCGTACTTTCTCTATGGTTACGCCTGGGAACGATTAACTCATGTTATCGATCTGGTTGTTCTATCTATTATTATGTACAACTTTAATTTTGCGACCATTTATCCACCATGGTTAATAAAGAAATGAGTGTACTTGGTTTAATTAAAAGGTGGTCAAAAGAATTTTATCCTTATACAACTAAAAGTCAATACGGAGTACACAGACATCTCATAGAATCTCTACAAAAAAAATCCTAATTTTCGCTTTTAGAGGACTTTATTGGGATGAAATATGAAGACCTTCCCTCTTACCATAGTAGACTTTTATTAATCAACTTACCATCACTAACATCACTATAGCTATCAACATCACTATCCATCACATTCCTTGAAAGAATAAAAGATCGCATTACTTCCGGGACATCACGACATCCACTATATTGGAGGTCAACTCTTCGAGAAAGGGCATCCGATACTGATGCTGTGAGGCCATGCACATATAGCTTGTGCAACACTTTCACATAGCCAGTAGAAAATGCTGCCCTTGTAGGATGAAATCGAGGCTTTTTCACGATTTTAACGAGAAGAAAACGAGGAAATTCATAGTAATATATTTAGCTTTTAACTAATGGATTTCCCACCAATGTACCAAAAGAAGTATTAGAAAGAGTTGATAAAGAAATGAAATTGAGAGACCTACAAGAGAGCATCAGGTATTAAAATATAAGTGCAGAAAGTTAAACAATTGCAACGACGTTTGCAAAGAACAAGATAGGAAAATAGAGTATATTAACATTACCCAATATATATTATATAATCTCACCCAAATATGGCACTGCGCAAGAAGTAGGGATACGGTTTTATATGTATTTTTTCCGAGGTAAATTTCAAATTTGTCAGAAATTCAGTTTGGTAATTAAAATAAATTTCATTAAAAACATTATAATATAGGCTAAGAAAAACTAGGGTATGATCTTTAATTAGCCTAACTAAACTTTTATAATTACTTTTAGGAATTAATTCGACAATAATAAAAGGAATATGTAAAGTCATAGCAACTACATTAACAAAGTACAAGGATGTTCCATCTCAACGATCTGTTCGCGAACTTATTGTTGACTTGGCCAGAAATCATCACGACTTAACAATAGAACATATGTTACATGTTTTTAAAGCTCTTTTATTTAAAGAGTTTGCATCAGTCTCTCCACAAAGATCTTGTAAATCATCCGTTATTGCACTGGGATGGATTTCTTTATTACAAAAAGAAGCGAATAACAATTCTAATATCTATAAAACAGAAAGAAAAAGAATAATTGAATATCAGTCATTATTTTATCAGATAACGGTCTTATCAACTTACCAAAGAATGGCAGATGCAGCAGCAAAAATTTTATTTGAAATATGGGAAAATAAAACAATATTTGAAGAAACCATGAACGCAATATTTGAAATGGAAGCTACGTCTAATACCACTCTTATTTTAATACTAATGGTTCAATTCGACTCTAAATGCAACCAGCCAACAATGCTTAAATCCTATAAAACAAAGATTACGGAATATTTTGTAAAGAGCATGATATCAAGCAAAAACAAACCGGATAAGTGCTTTATTAAAGCATGCCGCCCATTATTGGAATCATTCACTCAAACAGAATTTGATACCATTATATTACCCCCACTGCAAAGATCCATTTTACGAAGTCCAGAAAATGTACTTGAAAGTATAGGACTAATTTTTGACATGGTCAATTTTGATTGTAGTCGTTATGCTGAGAAAATGGGAAATGTCCTTATAAAAAATTTATATAGTGTCAGCGATATTGCACGTCGCGAGTCGTTGGAATCACTAAAACTAATGTCATTGAAGTGTTCAGATTGGCTTATAATAAAAGGATTATTGGAAAATATTTTTTCTGTTTTAAATGGATCTGATGGAAAAATAAGTGTGGTTGAGTATAGGCTGAACATTTTACAGGTAAAATTTCACATAATATATATATATTTTTATACCCGTTTCAACGTATTAATTTATTGGGCTGATATTATATATTATATTTTTTTATGTAATATATTTGTTCGGAAGGTAAATTTATTCAATTTTATCTTCTTTTAATTTAAATCCAATCTATTTAAAATGTGAAAGTATCATTTTTCTCTAAAAAGTGAATTAAATGACCCACAGTAGTAAAAAATAAATTTTTTGGTGCTAAAATCATATCATGATAGTTTGGATTGATGACTATTAAAACTGTATTGTTGAATCGATCTGCATCACCTCAACACTTTTCTAGTGGAAACAATTTTTGTTGCATAGTTTAATTTTAATTTGGTTAGTAATAAAAAGAAAATTCCGAATAAGAAGAAAAATTTACAAAGAAAAGAAAACTTCGGTCTTAGCCGACTGTGCACTTTTTCCAAATTTTAAAGAGCTTAGAGGTGGTGCGCCCGACTTTCAACGATGCATTGGTGGCAGTAGGCTTTGGAGAATTACAGTAAAATGTATAGAAACAGACAGACAGACAACATTACTATTATTCCGAGTGCTTCATTCTGTAGTTGATCAGTCAATCAGTTAAAAATTGATCAACTCGTCCTCGTCCTCCTAAAGCTTCGTCAGAGAGGCAATATGTGTTTCTTAAGCATTGAAGAAATAATCTCTGACCCTATAAAGCAGTTCCTGTAATAAAGTTCAAAGGGGGTCACGCCGAGTTGAAAAAAATTGGTTTCGAAAAAATAAAGGAAAGAAAGGTTTATTCAATGTAATATTTCGTTACATGGCGCTGAGAAGAAATACATTGATATTTTTAGGACATATTCAAATGATGGGCTATTGTGTGAACTAAAACAATTGAAATGAAAAATTGACAGTCATTCCACTTAAACACTAACAATGAAAAAAAAATGAAATGAAAATGTTGATTTCAAAAATCAGCCATTGATCAATTTTTACAGTGTAAAAAAAAATTATCAGAATCGATCCGCAGTTATACCCTTGCAGAGGGTATTATAATTGCGGGTCAAAGTGTGCAACACAGTGAAGGAGATATCTCCGACCCTTTAAAGTATATATATTCTTGATCAGGATCACCTGAGACGATATGAATATGACCGTCTGTCTGTTTTTTACGCAAACTAGTCTCTCATTTTCAAAGCCATCGAGTTGAAACTTTGCTCACATCTTTTTTTCCTTGCAGATAGTATATACTTAAGTCGGCCGGATCGGTCGACTATATCCTATAGCTGCCCTATAATTTTTTGATCGGAAATGCCATGTCTTTGATGTTTTTTAAGTTTGCATGTCGTATTTGGCCAAAATATCTAATGTAAAAAATTTCATAAGGATCGGCCGACTATTTTCTATAGCTGTCATAGAGCGATCAGAATTGACATAACTTTTGTTTTTTAAGCTAGAATGATGGGACTTTTAAGATATTTGGGGCTGTTTCTTACATTATTATTAGAAAATTGATTCGATGGTTAAATTCTCATAATCAGCTATATACGGTCGTCCAGCTATATACGATCGGATAATCATATAAGCTGCAAACCTTACTGCAAGGGTATATAAACTTCGGCTCCGCCCTAATTTAGCTTTCCTTTCTTGTTTTTTTTTGTGTATCTCCCATATTGTCATTCTGTGCCCTTCTTTGCTTCAATGACCACATATCCTTGATCGAAGTTACCTCCTTAGTTTATATAAGCATGTCCGTCTGTTTGTTTCTACGCGAACTACCGTATCAATTTTAAAGCAATCGTCTTCAATCTTTTTACACATCCTTCTTTCGGTTGTACGCAGCTAAGAAGTCGGAACGACCCTGATCGGGCGACTAAATCCTATAGCAGTAATATAATTGATTGATCGGAAATGTCAAATTTTGTTCGTTTTTAAGTTGGGATCTTTTTAAGTATTATATTTTTTTTTCAGCTGATCCGATATACAAAATTACATAAAGATCGGCCGACTTTATATGGTATAGTCTGACTGACACAACAATTCATTTTTTGCCAAATAATTGTTCTAAATAATTTATTACGATGAGAAGACTATAATTTCTGTATATACTCTGTTTTTCTGTACTTTTCAAAAGTAAAGTAATCTTATGTATACTTTTTTTTTAGGGAGCAGGCTGTTTAAGCTTTAATAAAATAGACCAAGGACAACTGCCTGAAATGTTACATGAAGCTGTAAACTTTTTTTGGAAAGCCCTTGAAAGTGAGACACAAGAAAAAGTACTATGCTGCACACTTGAAATGTTTGGTTTATGGACTCAAAACTTCAGGAATGAGTTACCGAGTGTTATTTTAAATATTTTTAAATCTGGAATACATCAGAAAAACATCACTCAAACAGTTAAGCAAAGCTATATTGAATGGTTTTTAATATCAATCAAAAACGCTACAATAACTAATCATTACAACATTGTACCAGATCTTATTTCACTATACAGTAAAGCACTGCAGAATTCTTTGCAATTAAGCCACTTCTCCGAAGTCGTATGTGTCACATGTATCATTCTTATATTGGAAAAACCGTCAGAAAATTACAGCAGTTTTTGGGCAACAGTATTTGATTTGAACAAACAAAACTTCTTTAATGAAAAGTTTGCTACTCTAGCTCCTATTGAGACATTATGTAATTTATCATTAATGGCAAAACTATTACTTTTATATTACCCAGATAATTTAAAAGGTAGTTTAGAACCTTTATTTCGAACCTTAGTTTATAATTTGTGCAGCAATTCATCAAAAGTTCGAAGTTGTACGGTTGAAGAAGTGAAAGAAATTATGAGGAATTCTAAAGGAACCCAATACGGAAGATTGGCATTATGCGAATTGCAAAAACGTATTAATATATGCAACATTCAAAACGAAGGCGACCTTTGCACGGATCAATTTTCGACTCCAGTACAAGCGTTTGTTGATGCTTTAAAAGTGTTAGCCCATGTGGAGAATATAACATATGAAGAATCTGTTGAAGTAGCACTCGAGCTCTTGCTAGTATCACACCATCCAGCGATTACATCCAACGATCCATATTTTTGGGAAACAACCATCCAACGTAATTTTAAGCTAGTACCGGAGAACTTTATATTGACCCAAAAAGATTTTATTGTTAATGAATACATAAATAAGTTTGAAGCATGTGCTCCCTTTGAAAATGTCATATCAACATTGGTCCGTATAAGTCCTAATTGTATAGTTCCATTAATTGTAATGCATATAAAAAGCTACCTAAGCCTTTCCGAAAATTATCTTATTTCCAAAGAAGAATATTTAACTTTTATGACACCCTCTGGTGAATTATATGATAAAAGTGTAATACCTCATATCGACTCACAATATGAAACAGTTCGATTGAAAAGAGAAAATAAAGTTTACAGCTACAAAGAACAGTTAGAAGAAATTGCGCTTCGTCGAGAAATTGACGAAAAACGGGAAAAAGAAGGGAAGTCAAAAACAGTTAAACTTACTCAAAAGCAAGAAGAACAAATAAGAAACCAAACAGAGAAAGAATTACGAATAAAAAATCGTGTTCAGCAAATGCATGAAAATTTGATTGCCAGAATAAGCTTGCTAAAAGCTGCATGCATTGGAAATGGAAAAAATATTTCTATTCATTTACACACTTTATTAAATGATATTTTGCAAGCAAGCATTAGTACACTATGCCAGGATGTTCTCACAGATCTTTATGTATTCTTTCATACTTTGTGTTTTCCATTTAATCCCGAACTTGGTCGAAGGATTGCGCTGACTACTATTGAGCTGCAAAATCTAAAATCCATATCAAGTGATGAAATAACTAATTCTAGTATTCAGAAATCAATTGAAAGCATAATATTTGATCTTGAAAACCACGTAAAGATTAATATTTTGGATGCGCCCTCATTTTCGTATGCGTTTGAGTTTCTTCGAAGAGCCTTATCATATTTGAATAGTGACTTATATAATGAACTTATTTTAAAATGTATACAATTAATAGACACTCACACTCAAATTGAGCATATTAGTATTTGTGATCCAACATTTTTACCAAGATTGGGTATGTTTGAAATTTTGATGTATCTTTTCAAAAAAAATAGTAGGATAGAGATTCCATTAGCCTCTGCCATTTTAGCAGTTTCCAAGACTTTAGAAAACTCCGACTCCTGGACAAACTCGGATAGTGACATTGTTAATATATTTTTAGACGCTTTACAATTTTCTAAAGACTCTTTTAGAAATATTGCTTTAAAAGCAATAAAAATAATGGAAAAATGTATTATCAATTTTGTGCGATTGCATAGTCTACTTCAACAGCATGTAATAAAAAGGTTTTGGATAGCGAAATTTGATATATCTGAAGTTAACCGGGAACTTGCTACCGTTATATGGGATCAGTCAAACTTACCTCTTCCAACAGTTGAAGATATTATTGGTGATATTACGCACTCAGAACTATGTATTCAAAAAGCTGCTGCAGAATCTTTAATGCCACTAATATTAAACGATGAAAATTTAACTAAAATCGTAATAACAAAATTATTCACAATTTACAATGATAAATTAGCACTAATACCACCGGTATTAGATCAATTCGATCGTGAAATTGAACCAGCAAAAGATCAATGGAAACCACGAAGAGGTGTCGCTATAACCTTTTCACAAATCGCACCCATCGTATCCATTGATGACATAAATGTTATAATGCATTTTATGGTGTCACAGGGACTTGGCGATCGTGAAGATGTTGTCCATAAAGAAATGTTAGCAGCTGCATTGAAAATAGTTGATATACATGGTAATAAGACCTTAGTGAACCTTTTACCTGTTTTTGAAGATTTTCTTGACAAAGCTCCAAAATCCCAAAGTTTTGATAACATTCGTCAAGCAGTTGTTATCCTTATGGGTTCTTTAGCTCGACATTTACAAAAGGATGATAAAAGAATTGAACCAATTGTTAAAAGGTTATTAACAGCGCTATCTACTCCTTCCCAACAAGTCCAAGAAGCTGTATCAAACTGCTTACCTCATCTTATGCCTTCTGTGAAAGATGAAGCCCCTGCAATGATTAAAAAACTCTTGCATTCATTGGCGAAATCCGAGAAATATGGTGAGAGACGTGGAGCTGCTTATGGTATAGCTGGAATTGTTAAAGGACTAGGCATATTATCCTTAAAACAATTAGATATAATGTCTAAATTAACTACTTATATTCAAGAAAAAAAAAATTACAGATCCCGAGAAGGAGCATTGTTTGCATTTGAAGTATTATGTAATACACTTGGTCGTTTATTTGAACCGTATATAGTTCACGTGCTGCCACATTTGTTACAATGTTTCGGAGATTCCTCCCAATATGTGAGACAAGCAGCTGATGACACTGCTAAAGTAGTTATGGGAAAGTTATCGGCACACGGCGTTAAACTTGTACTTCCGTCACTTTTAGAAGCTCTTGATGAAGATTCATGGAGAACAAAAACAGCTTCAGTTGAGTTACTAGGAGCAATGGCATTCTGTGCACCAAAACAACTTTCGTCATGTTTACCAAGTATAGTTCCAAAGCTCATAGAAGTTCTTGGTGACTCTCACACAAAGGTACAAGAATCTGGCGCAGAAGCTCTTAAAGTTATAGGTTCTGTCATAAAAAATCCTGAAATCCAAGAAATTGTTCCTATATTATTGGATGCACTAGAAGATCCCTCAAAAAATACATCTTATTGTCTACAAAGCCTATTAAAAACAAAATTTGTTCATTTTATTGATGCCGCCTCACTGGCCCTTATTATGCCAGTGGTTCAACGAGCTTTTATGGATCGGTCAACAGAAACAAGAAAAATGGCCGCTCAGATAATAGGAAATATGTATTCGCTGACGGATCCAAAGGACTTGTCCCCATATTTACCAAGTATAATTCCTGGCCTTAAAGCATCTTTATTAGATCCGGTTCCTGAAGTCCGGGCTGTATCTGCTCGTGCCCTTGGTGCCATGGTTAAAGGTATGGGGGAAAGCTCGTTTGAAAATTTATTGCCATGGTTAATGGAAACTTTAACGTCCGAGTCAAGTAGTGTGGACCGTAGTGGAGCAGCTCAAGGACTTTCTGAAGTGGTCGGTGGGCTTGGCGTAGAAAAAATGCATAAACTGATGCCCGAAATTATTTCGACAGCAGAAAGAGTAGACATTGCTCCGCATGTAAAGGATGGATACATAATGATGTTTATATATATGCCAGGGGCTTTTCCAGACGAATTTACACCTTATATTGGACAAATAATCAATCCAATTTTAAAAGCATTGGCAGATGAAAGTGAATATGTTCGAGATACTGCACTAAAAGCAGGACAAAGGATTGTTCATTTGTATGCAGAAACTGCTGTAGCGCTTCTTCTTCCTGAGCTTGAAAAAGGATTGTTTGATGATAATTGGCGAATACGATATAGTTCAGTTCAGCTCTTAGGAGATTTATTATATCGTATATCTGGAGTTTCTGGAAAAATGACAACAGAAACAGCTAGTGAAGACGATAATTTCGGCACTGAACATTCTCATACAGCTATTATTCGCTTTTTGGGAGATGAACGCAGAAATAGAGTATTGTCTGGGCTTTACATGGGCCGAAGTGATGTTTCGTTAATGGTTCGTCAAGCTGCATTACATGTGTGGAAAGTAGTCGTAACAAATACTCCGAGAACCCTGCGTGAAATTCTTCCAACCCTTTTTGGCTTACTTTTAGGGTGTTTAGCAAGTACAAGTTATGACAAAAGACAGGTTGCAGCTCGCACATTAGGGGATTTAGTTAGAAAACTCGGAGAACGAGTTTTGCCAGAAATCATTCCTATTCTAGAAAATGGATTAAACTCTGATCACCCTGATCAACGCCAAGGAGTCTGTATTGGCTTATCTGAAATAATGGCTTCTACATCTAAAGAAATGGTTCTCACATTTGTTCATAGCTTAGTTCCTACTGTTCGAAAAGCTTTACAAGACCCCTTACCTGAAGTGAGAGAAGCAGCTGCAAAAACATTTGAATCTTTACATAATACGGTAGGATCCAGAGCATTAGATGATATTTTGCCTTATATGCTAGAAGGACTATCGGATCCAGACCCCTTGGTTGCAGAAAATACGTTAGATGGCCTAAGACAAGTAATGTCAATAAAATCAAGGGTAGTGTTACCGTATCTTGTACCCCAGTTAACGTGTCCCCCCGTTAATACAAAGGCTTTATCTATCCTTGTATCTGTTGCTGGAGATGCATTAACAAAGTTTTTGCCAAAAATTTTATCTGCATTATTAGAAGCGCTATCGGAATCTTATGGAACTCCTAATGAGCAGCAAGAAATTGATTATTGTCAAACTGTCATATTATCAGTATCTGATGAAACTGGAATTCGTACCATAATGGATACTCTGTTAATATCATCAAATTCATCCGATCTATGTACTCGAAAGTCTACAGCAAGTTTGCTATCCGCGTTTTGCATACATTCACCCGGAGATTATTCACAGTATATTCCTCAACTTTTTAGATGCTTACTTAAATTAATGGTTGAGGAAGACAGAGATATTTTACAAAAGTCGTGGGAAGGTCTTAATGCTGTAGTTAAAGGACTCAGTACGACTCAACAAATTTCTCATGTCACTGATGTTAGACAAGCAGTAAGATTTGCAGCTAGCGAATTAAAAGAAACAGAGCTTCCAGGTTTTTGTCTGCCCAAAGGAATAACGCCTTTGTTGCCAATTTTTAGAGAAGCTATATTAAATGGGTTGCCAGAAGAAAAAGAAAATGCCGCTCAAGGTCTTGGCGAAGTTATTTTTTTAACCAATTCGCAATCTCTACAACCTTCTGTTGTTCATATAACTGGTCCATTGATTCGAATATTGGGAGATCGCTTTAACGCAGCAGTTAAAGCCGCTGTATTGGAAACATTAGCCATTTTGCTTCATAAAGTAGGGGCTATTTTGAAACAGTTTTTACCTCAACTTCAGACCACTTTTCTGAAAGCTTTGAATGATCAAAACAGAAATGTACGAATGAAAGCTGGAAAAGCTTTGTCAGAATTGGTTGCAATACACGCAAGAGCTGATCCCTTATTTAATGAAATCCATAATGGAATTAAAAACTCAGATGACTCTTCAGTTAGGGAAACAATGTTGCACGCCCTTCGTAGTATTGTGAGCCCTTCTGGAGATAAAATGTCCGAACCAATAAAAAAACAAATTTTTGCTACTTTGTTTAGTATGATTGGGCATCCCGAGGACGTCACTCGCAATGCAGTCGGAGGTTGCTTAGGAGCCATGTTGAAATATTTACCAACTTTGCAAATAGAAGATTTTCTGAATAATTCAATTTTGGCAGATAGCGTAAATGATTTACTAGTAAAACATGGCCATACGGTTATTTTGTTTGTAGCCCTTAAAGAATGCCCTAACCACATACTTACTTCAACGCTTTATCCAAAAATAACTTCAAATATTTTGGTGAATATTGCATCAGAAAAAGTGCCAATTGCTTGTAATGCTATTAGAGCAGCAGCTTATTTATTAGAACATAGTCTTAAAGCATGTTCTGAAAATCCAGTTAATATTATAGTTGCTTTAGCGAGAGCAATGAATCACAATAGTAATGATGTAAAACAATTAGTAGCAAAAAGCTGTATTCATCTTTCGAAGAACTTGACTGCAGATCAAATTAATCTTGAAGTTTTGAAATATTTAATACCCATGTTAGTAAATGGAACTAAGGAAAAAAATGGTTATGTAAAATCAAATTCAGAATTGGCACTAATTTCCATTTTAAGATTAAGAACCGACAACATAACATTATTAAAAATATCTGAAATTTTGGAGTCTGGAGCAAGAGACTCATTAAACGATGTTGTGACAAAAGTATCAAAGCGAGCCACTGCACAATCGGTAGTAAAGGACGAAGAACTAGATGATACATTACAAACATAAACTCTGCTTTAGAAATTTCCGGATGAACTCTGTATGAACTAAATATTGTGATTATATTTTTTGTAAATAAACTAATTTTTATTATTGAACGACTCATTTGTTTGTTATTATTTGTTATTATAAAAGGGGAAAAGGGGAATTTTTTTTAATTTCTTCGATGTCCAATATAAAATGTACGCAACAATACTGGTAGTGGCCGATTCGAAACCGCAAAAAAAGAACAGGCAGTCATTCTCTTCTAGAAGAGAACAAAATATCTCATTGAGAGCAAACCGATGATAACGGCTGCCGGAGGCAAAATAACATATTTCAAAAATGCACTCAGTAATTATCGCCGGTACCGATCGAGTTATGTTCTGAGAATTATACTTTATGAGTGTATGAGTCCAAGTGAGGTCCCTCATACTTAGAAAGTTTTGCCAAAATGGATCTCGGTAAGTGAATTTAGCCCGACGTTCGACAGGTTTTTTTGGCTGGCATGACGATACTGACGTTAGTTTCTGCCTGGGCGTTTTCGCCCATGATTTTTTTAAAGTCATCGGGTAAATTGGTTTTAAAAGTGTGAAAATCTGAATCTCTATTGTAACAATGGCCCGTCATAATAACGCAATATCAGGCCCAACCGACCGAGGGGCGCTGCCGCTCGTACGGCTCGAATCGCTGGGATTCGAGATAGTAAAGGTAGTAAGTATCAAGGTATAAAGGTAAGTTAAGTATAACAGGGTTTTGCTTAAGATTTGGTAGAGACCATAGTATCCGAACATAATACCGTAATGGTCCTTCTACTAGGATCGTTAAAATTTAAGCGTGTTAGTAAATGCTGGCTGTCTACATTTCCATTAATGAAATTATCCATTAGTGAAATTATTAGAATTAGAAACACGACACCCAGCATCGTTCTACGGTTTTTTAGTGATGGTAAGATAATTGTTGAGTTGGAAGGTGAAGATTTTTATCCCAATAAAGTCATCTATGAGCGAAAATGATCATTTTTGTACAGATCTAAGTGATCTCGGTGTAGTGCGCATTAAGGACTCGAGTCCTACTATCCCTAATTATGAATCGGACGGACCAATGATGTACATAAAGTTTTTGTTATGTACGGATCATTAAATTCTTTTGACCATCTTTTATTAAAACCCAGCACACCCATTGCTTTATAAACCATTGCTGATATTTGGTTGGTAAATTTAAGTTTTAAATTTATATTGAAGACAAAGCTTAACGACATCAGCGTACATAAGTAAAAGTAAATTAGTTAAGCCAAGGGAAAAATCATTAACTAATAATGCAAAACGTAAGGGTCCCAGATGGCTTCCTTGGGGTACATCAGATGTGACGCGAACTTTGTTTGTTAACGCGAGTTAACAACTTTAAAGAGTACACGTTGGGTTTTTCTAGATAAGTAGCTCGAAATCCAGATAAGGAGATCAAGTGTGACTCCAAAAAAAAATGAGTTTACTTATAAGAAGCAAATAGTTAACAGAGTCAAATGCTTTACAGAAGTCAGTGTAAATGGCGTCTGTTTGTAAGCCATTTCGGAAGCCATCCGTGACAAAAGATGTTAGCTCCAATAAGTTGGTAGTCGTGGAGCGGCGCTTCATGAACCATGCTGGCACTCTGATATTAATGCACTACATAGGTGTTGCAAATGTGGGTGAACAGCGTTGTTTACGCGTATAATTTTAATTAATGCGTGTTAAATGTTAATTGTAACATTTAATGCGTGTAAACTGTTTTGAGTGCGTTAGGAACATATGTAATTACAAAACAAAAACAGAAGTATTTCAGGTGCCTTGGTTCTTAACTGCTTTCTTTCCCTTAAAATTAATCTGAGGAATAAAATAGTTCGCCATTTGCAGAAAAAGAAGAATTTGATTCTAGGATACCCAAAAGATCCTGATTATTGTATATATATATTCTTAATCTGCATCTCCTCCCTGTCTTAATATAAGCAATCGCAGTCGTCTGGTTCTATGTTTTCTACGTCCTGTTCTGTTCTTTTTTTTATTTATTTTATTTGCCCGAACCATGTTGCATAGAGGTGCAGCTAGAAATATTAAACTTTCAGTTGGCTATCTACATAATCATTGTATAAGTTATGTCGAAAAAAGTTTTTCACCATCTTTCTACAATTAGTTATTGAAGGTAAGTTTATTGTAAATAGTCTGTTATGGTAAAAAGAAAGGTGAAGATTTATATACCAGTTGAGTTTCCTTAGAGCAAATAATAAGAAAATCCTTTGTACAGCTTCAATGTAGTATCCCATACTGGGGACTCCAAACACATGACCCATAATGCAGCACCCGACGGGCAAATGAAATATATAATATAAGATTTAGGTTATATGGGGGTCATTAAACTCTTTTTACCATATTTCAATAAAACAAGCACTTTGATTTATTAATCATAAATTCGAATAATCGTGTTGAAAGTTATCCAAATCTTAGTAAAGGTAGAGCTTAACGTCATCAGCGTAAATCGTTAGGAGTCTTTAAGGGGTTAGGTGAGTTTATTTGGCAAAAAATTGATTATTTTCAAGAATTTCTTTTTGTTATATAAAGAATAAAAAATTTTGTTACAACATCAAGTTTCTTAAATATACATATTTGAAGAAGAATTTATGAAATTTTTGCAAACAAAGTTTAAATTGTGAAATTTGTTTAAAATTTAAAAACAAAAAAAATCGTTCAAGCTCAAGAGAATCGCATCTCGAAGGCCTGTGCAAAATTTGATCAAGATCGGTTGAGTAGATTCCGAGAAATCATGACAACCGACTTCGAAAACACAGTTATGAGAAAAACGCGTTTAAAGTTTGCGCTCTGCCTATACCTGACCTCGAGCGTCCACCTTTTCTAGACAGTATCTTCTAAACTTATATTCGAATCGTCTTGAAAATTTGGGAGAATATTCTCAAGATTCAGTAAAATTTAATACAAAAATATAAAAAAATCCATTTTTTTTGAAGCCGCTAAGCCCACCTAACCCCTTAAGAATGGGGTTAATTTGGAAAAGAGCAATTCCAATTAAATCTTAGATAAAGTCGTTGTGACAACTGGCAAGCATGAAATTGTCTTCTTCACACGGGAGGAGGAGATGAGGGGAAGGTTGAAATCATCCATAATTAGGATAATATCAGAGTCATTGATTATCGATAAGACAAACTTAATAGCCTCAACGTGGTTTAAATATACAGTATCATCAACCAGTACAAGAAGGACCAGCAGAAATTGGTACAGCAATGAACTCGATTCCAAACTAATTCGGGATAGGGATCAGTTCAGCTGAGTATTGTGGCACCACCTTCAAAAGATGGAGTAATTTCTCTGTCCATGTTTCGGTAAGCGAAATCAAAAGAACTTTTGAAAAAATTGGCCCGATTTAACCAGAATGTTTCGAACGTTTTGGTAGCAGCAAGAAAATACATTATTATTCAGTTTTTGGAGCAGAATTGGCATGGTTGGGATTTAGAGGGTCTTTGGGTAAAAATTAATGAATAATACTGTGCTCAGACCAGTCTATCTGATCAAATGCTTTTTAAGTTAGAATTCAGGAATTACTCTTTTGAAAGAAGCTATACCACGCTTATATTTAAAGTTAAACTAAAAATCAGCTAATTCGTTACAAGCTACCTTAAGACTCCTAATCATCCACAGTAGCATCCGGCATAAGGCGGGATACAAATACAGCAACAGCTAAAAGCTTAAGCGCGGAATATTTTATTTTAGGCGCCACACCAGACAGATACCTAGAAGACGGTACAACAGGAGCAGGTTTTCCAATAATGAAGGTTCCAAGACGATAAGTGGTCCAAGACATTTTGACGATTCGATTGCCTGACTTGGTGAACGGATCGTTTCCACAGGAACATCAGTATTCAATGATAATGTATTTATGATGAATATGTATCGCATGAGAAGCAGGGGTACCCAATAAATTAAACGCCAGCAGGTTGTTGTTTGGAATTTTTCTCCTTGGAAATTGTGTCTTAAGTGTAAGGAATGGCTCATTAAGTGCAGAGAATCGTTTACGGATATCTAGCAAACCATCAGCATCTCTATCTCAATCTCTCTACAAGCAATACAAGATAATGTCAGCCAAATATTTGTGATAACTGGTTCGTCCATTGTGTCTACCACCAGCACATTTAATATGTGAGGTAAGAGTCAAGAGTCATCGGTAATGGATCCTCCAAACTCCCATTTTTTTCATTGCAAATTAGACTCATATGATCCACTAGATATGTCCACAGTAGTAAGAGCATGAATAGTTTAGTTAGAAACTCTATGGTAGAGAGGCACGTCAAAGAGAAGAGTGAGTCTAATCGACTCAGCGCGGCAGAATAAGACGTGTATGGTTCAATGAACTATGTATATAGGTCAAATATGGTCCGAAAATTATTCAATCTATTTTAGCTTGTCACGAAAAATGGAATTTTATATCAGAGATGAGAGCAATCGAAGAAACACGTCCGGATACGGCAAGGACAGATTAACGATTGATGAAAAAATCTTTCTCAAACGAAACACAATTCCAGGAGCAGACCTAACGAATTTGTAACGTGGTTAATTTTCCCGAGTGACATGACGAACATGCCCGCAGGGAAGTCGTGGTGCGTGTTAGGCAATAAAGACGGTAAATTATCAACATTAGACCATATGAGTTATGGGATATTAAAGTCACCCAGAGCTACCAGCCGGTCGCAATCAGACAGAACATTAGAAACAAATCAAATAGCGGACAGATGTGGGAACAGGTAACAAAAATTATTTTAATACAAAGGAATTCTATGTCACCAAACCATTGTAATTTATCTTTTTCAGAAGCGAATTTGGAGTCTTCAGAGATCTTTTCAGAGTTGTATCACGTCTAAAAGTGGTGTACTTACTTGGAAAAACTTCAGAGCTTCAAAGTGTAAGGCTGAGCCGGAATGGTAGTAGGTATGTTGTTTGAAAAAACTGCAAAGATATCAACAATTTTCTGACCAGTTTTTGCCAATACGTTTTTAAACGTAAGCAGAGGAGGAAGATATACGTATATGGAAAGTAATAAATATGGTAAGTTTATATTAGACCACATGAGTTTTGGGAAAGCCAAGTCACTTTGAACCACCGGCAAGTCACAATCGATGGCGTATTTAAGTACTCGCCGGAAATGACCCAATTTGGGTATTTTTGATTATAGGAGGATGTGACTGTTAATAGATGTGTTTCTCATTATAAAACATCCGTGGTTTGCGGTACATTCATAATACGATCCACTTTTCCATAATCGAATTAACTATTTTAAATGATTTGTTGTTTAATAGGAAAACAATATAAAAGGTACCAGTGGAATACTTCAATCGCCCAATAGTAATAACAAATACGAAGCTTTAATTGGGCCAGAAATTTTGAGGCAGGGAGTCTTTGTTACATTTACGCAGGTTACCGGTTGGTGAACATGTAATTCACTTACAAATAAAAAAAGCGCTTTTAAGATTGCATATCCGATTTGGCCAATGTTAATATTCATCTAAGTGATTTTGATTAATATAGGCTAATATCAATGATTAATTTTTTCATTTTTAATAGCTGCTTCTTGTAAGTGCGAATTTTCACACATGCACGTCTTTGATATTTGGTGCAAAGAAGAGGGCGGTAATGAAGAAAAAAATCGGAGAGTTACTAGAGTAATAGAAGAAAGCATTAAACACAACTGGCACGCAGTTGCAATGACAAAAATTAATAATTGCATTATTTACATTTGAAAAAAAATTTGTGCGTTTTTCCTTAAAAATCGTTTTAAGAATTCAATTGTTAAACATCAATCTAATTGGCTGAACACTATTTAAACAATTTTAAATGAGCCACCTCAACAAAGGATTGCAAGTGCTGAACGTAGACAATCCAAAATTGATTTGGCTTAGTCCTCAAAAAGAAAAAAGGAAAGTGCTCATACTCGGAAGATGTCTCGCATATTGACAAATACAGACTTAATTAATATACTTATTTTGCGTTCCTTTCATAACAAGTCAAAGGAAACTACCAAAAAGAGACAAATCTAATTTTTTTCTCAGCACATTTGATTTATTAGAAGATATTTGTTAATATTTATTTCACTCCAATTAGCATTCAATTAAATTTTATTTTTAATGATTTGAATACATTTATTCTTATAAACATATCATAAAAGGAACTTTAGAACCTCTAGTCATTATATTTTGAAAAGCTTTAGAAGGAGTAACAATTTTATACTCCAAATAATTTAAATACAAATAAATTGGATGCCTAATAATGAAATTTTAACACTGTAATTCCTCAGGTAAATATGAAAGTATTTTTGACCACCGTTGCCATATAATACTACTGCCATACTTACTATGGAGCTATGAGAGCTATAGGATACAGTCGTCCGATGTATCCAATTTTTTTACTAAATATTTAAAATATTTTTTTAGATTTTTGGAAAAAAATTCACATTGATATCTCAACGGAAAGTACTTATGGCCGCGGCTCCATACAAGTCCACTGTGCAATGCTTCTAAATTTTCTGATTCTTTTCTTAACCGTATTCCACAACGACGTGTTACTACAGAATAGTTAGAGATTCGAATGATTGTCGCCTTCCCCATAGTTCTTATTGAAATATCAGACATGCTTAGCGGTAAAAACTATCAAAAGAATTGTACAATCGTCCAAATAGATGAATTTTCTAGGTTTTTTTTTATTTTTTTCATACCAATGAAATAGCATCTGAAGCCTCAAGGTTCAAGAATGTAGCTTAACAAGCGCTGCTTTTCGGCAATTTAGCTCAGCACAGAAAATAGATAATTGCCACTGGTGCCAGTATGGTCGGCTAAAGTTAGTTCATTTGAGTAAGGTTAGGTTGAGCCAGCTGTCGGGTTATAACATCACCGTGTCACCGCCACTTCTCACCACCACAGCTAAGTCTTAATTTTTATTTCGAGCTATTTATTGTGTTTGTATTAAGAATGGTCTTTTTCAGCATTTCATTCTGTACTGACTGAAAGGCGAAGTTCATTAGGTGCAGAAACATTAAACTCCCTTTTATGCGTCAAGCTCAACGAATATTGAAATAGTTTGTTTTTTTACATAAATTGGAACTGGTGGGTTTGCGGGAGAACTTCATAAAAAGAATCAATATAACAAAATTCCCTTTTTATTTCATCAATATGAAATACTTGGAAATATAAATTATTAAAATAGATCCAATAAAAAATCCACTTAGAAAAATCATTTTTTTTTTATTTGGATTCAAACACGGACCATTCGGTTAGCTCGGGGATACGCAGCCGAAAAAAAAGTCGACGCATTCAAGAGTCCGGCACCTTTGCTCCAAGAATCGTGCCAAGGACTCCCAAGACGGCAGGCTGTCGTTGTTTCCCGCGAGAGTGTCTTCGACTTGGCTTTTGTGGCAGGATCCAACTTTTGAAGGACAATCTGAATGAGCAAGCATCCTTGGATCTCGGCAGCTGATCCGGAACTCATGAGAGCCCGCATATTCCCATTGAACCGATCCGATAGCTCCCGCAAAAGAGCAACAGACCCTGGTTCGACCACACGAAGCTGCAGGATCTCGTTGATGTGAGACTGGAAAATAAAACGCCGATTAATAAAACGATTGCGCAATAGGTCAAGGGTCTCATCGTGAAATGAGCCACCAAAAGGGCGCAGAAATCCGGCCAGTCGGCATAGCCGCCGCTGAATGAATAACAAAATAGCGGCCGTCAAATAACAACTCCAAAATATGCAAAAAGGAAAACAGCTTTGGCCTAGAAGCTCTTCCAAAGCTCCCAAAAGCGCATGCGCTACAACTAACTGCATGCGGATCTGGGAGACAAAATAGAAGATTAAATGCCGCTGCAGCTAAACAAATTATTAATATTCTAAATCTGGTAGCTGCTTAGCCCAACAGTGCATGTAGTTAGTCCAGCTATTGCTACGGACCGACGAAAGCTAAGGTCAATATGCAGGTAACGTCACTCTTTGTGTATTTTGTCATTTTTAATGACTTTAATGACTGGGGTTCATTTCTAGAGATTACCTAGGTCAGTCCTGCGCAGGATTTTTGTCTTTTTTGTTGTTATATTTTTCAGTTCGGCGACGAGCTGCAGAGAAAGTGCACGCAGCAAATTCATGTGATTTTTATTCACAGAATAGTAATATTTTTGTATTTTGAATTTAAAAAATTTTCGTTTCACCATTAAATCAATTTTCTAATAAAAATGTTTAAAACAGCCCCAAGCATCTTTGACATGATTAGCTGAGAGACTAGTTTTCGTAGAAACAGACAGACAGTGGGACATGCTCATATCGGCTCAGGAGGTGATCCTGATCAAGATTGTATATTCTTTATCGGAGATGTCTCCTTCACCGCGTTGCACACTTTTGACCAAAATTATAATACCCCCTGCAAGGGTATAGAAAGGAAAACCATCTTAATAAAATAAATATAAAAAAATGGAAAATAAACTATTTGCAATTGGTCCAAAGCAGAGACCCAAAAAAAAAAAATAATAATTTATGAATAGAACGGTCTTGACAAAATCGCAAAGTAAATAAAGAAAATATATTTGTTTGTTTTGTTGTCAGCACCAGTTAAGATGGCTAAGAGCATTAAAATTTAATGATTAAAATCTTTGTTTGAAAAGTTGGAAAATACTATTTGATAAATTAACAACATCCTTCTTCTTCTTCCTTCATACTACTTACCAAAACAAAACTCCATGTTTTAGCGACACCTTTTTAGAAAAATGTCATGAAGGAAAGGGTTTTGGAAAATTCATCAAATTCGAAAATTATGGGGGAAATATTTTTTAAGTATGTTGTGTAACCTAGATTCTAATAGTGACAGATAAGGCTTAACTGTAGAAGCTTGCAAAAAACAAGTTTTTTTTTACTTTTAAAAGTGTGGCCTACTTTTTACTTTTAAAAGTGTGGCAATGGCCTAAGTATGGTGTTGATAGTTGATGCTCGATGCTGTCTTCATTACATATGTACCTGTCTGCATTAGTAATTCTTCTTAAAATCTGGTATTGGCTCCTCTGTATTTGTTGTATGTTCGTTTTACTAGCCGTCCCCTATATTTCTATTCCGTTTGTCCAATTAGTCTGTCTTATTATTCTTTTGTTATTGCCCCTAACGAAATATCTCTTGTTGCAACGCGGTAACTTCAATAACTTTAAATTAATCAAATAAAAGCGCTTGAGCTAGTTTAATTTTAATTATTTATTTTATGTTAAGTCCATTCAACCATATCAACTAAACGACACGGTGTGCGCAAATAGTTCGTCGTCAAAATCACAAGTAAATCCAATCAGACTGAAAGCTTAAGCGATTCTTTCGCATTCCCATTTAGACTTCCGGCAACAAGCATATTGTAAAAATTAAATTTCTTTAATTTTATCTACACGAAAATGGTCGCAATGTTTATCTTTCTTACGCTTATAATCTCTGTTTTGTGCCTCTCTTTTTGTGTTCTCTTAGTGTAACTAGCCGCGGGGGTCCAGTCGTTATCAGCAGTTCCATCTTCTTCGATTCTCCTATATGCGCATGCGCTTTGTTATTCTTTGTAGCGCATGAACTTTGGGAGAGCTTGAGCGCAGAAGCTCTACTAACTGCGCAAACTGCTCTACTAACTGCGCTGAAGCTCTTAGTTAAGCAGTTGTATTTTGGAGTCGATATTGACGGCCGCTTCCTTATTTTGTTCAGCGGAATTAACTCTAAAAAAAATCATATAAAAAAACCTCTTGACGAGCTAAAGTACCGGTGACGAACCTGCATGCGAAGCCCAAAATATCTGATATCAATTTTAGTGACGAAAATGTGCTATATAGGTGTACAAAATTGCATATAAAAAATATTCTTGTTCGGCACGTGACTGATTATACCCTTGCAGAGGGTATTATAATTTTGGTCAAAAGTGTGCAACGCAGTGAAGGAGACATCTCCGACCCTATAAAGTATATATATTCTTGATCAGGATCACCTCCTGAGTCGATATGAGCATGTCCGTCTGTCCGTCTGTCCGTCGGTCCGTCTGTCCGTCTGTCCGTCTGTCTGTTTCTACGCAAACTAGTCTCTCAGTTTTAAAGCTATCGAGTTGAAACTTTGCACACACCCTTCTTTCTGTTGCAGGCAGTATATAAGTCGGAACGGCCGGGATCGGTCGACTATATCCTATAGCTGCCATATAACTGATTGATCGGAAATGCCATAACTTTGGTGTTTTTTAAGTTAGAGAGTTGGGACTTTCCACACATGTTACGTTTGACCAATATATCTTATGTACAAAATTTCATAAGGATCGGCAGACTATATCCTATAGCTGTCATACAACGATCGAAATTGGCATAACTTTGGTGTTTTTTAAGTTAGAAAGATGGGATTTGGTACAGATTCTATTTTGGGAAAAACAATCTGATCTGCCAATTTTCATAAGGATCGGCCGACTATATACGATCCGCTACATATCTAATAATATAAGATGCGTGGCGCCACCTAGCGGACTGCGACTGAACTGCAAGGGTATATCAACTTCGGCTCCGCCCGAAGTTAGCTTTCCTTTCTTGTTTTTTTTTGTTTTTCTTGCACGTGCCGAACAAGAATATTTTTTATATGCAATTTCGTACACCTATATAGCATATTTTCGTCACTAAAATTGATATCAGATATTTTGGGCTTAGCATGCAGGTTCTTCACCGGTACTTTACCTCGTCAAGAGGTTTTTTTATATGATATCAGTTGTTTTTTTTTTGTATATATTGATCTTCAATTATTTAAAATAGAACACATAATATATGGAATATATATATATAGAAGTAATCTCTGGACTGGCGATTCACACAGTTAGCAATACTTTAATTGTAAGGATAAACATCAAAACTCTTTTTTTTTTAACTCCATAGATTTTGACATTTAAGAAGGTGGTAATTATTCCAATTGGTAACTTTCCAAAGACGTAAAGATTTTTTCGATAGCTTCAGTGGTTTTAAAGTTATACGTATTTTTAATTTAAAAAGGTTTCGGAATTTGGTTAGTTTAAAAATTTAAATTAAAAATTTTCCCAAAAATGTATTTAAAATCCAAAATTGTTTCGTAGTTGTGGGAAACCAAATTGTCTCAAACAGATGAGAGGCCTATCCTTATGAGACTTTTACTATATAATAAACGATAAAAAAAAACAAGGAAAGCTAACTTCGGGCGGAGCCGAAGTTGATATACCCTTGCAGTTAAGCAGAAGCTTATATTATTATTATATATATCGGATCCTATATAGTTGTCCGATCCTTATGAGAATATCACCATCAACAAAATTTCTAATAAAAATATTGGAAACAGCCCCAAGCATCTTTAAAAATAGAATGGTTGGGCCATTTCCGATCTTTCAGTTATATGGCAGGTATAGGATATATCGGCCGATTCTTATGAAACATAGGATTAGATTGCCCAAAACGGAAACCATAGATAGTCCCATCATTCTAGCTTCAAAAACAACAAAGTTAATTATCCTAATAAAATTTTGCAAATCGGATAAGATTGCCCAAAATGCAATCTGTACTAAGTCCCATCCTTATAACTTATAAAAAAAACAAAGTTATGGCATATCCGATCAATCATATCAAGAGTTTTATTTATATGCATTATATGCTCAGTGGGGGCATATGCACATAAAGCTTTCTACTCATAAAATTTAGCATTATTCTCATTAAGACATGAGAGACTGAAACACAAAGCAGAATTACATCAAAAGTTGCAATCAAGCAACAAAGTTCGAGGTTAGCCGAGTGGAGAGCGTCGTGGTTCCTAACACGGAGGGCCTGGGTTCGAGTCCAAGTTGAGTCAATGTTTACGTTTTACTTTTTTAAGCCCTTTTTTATTTGGATTTTATTTTTAAATAAACTAAAATCTGAAAAGATATACTCCATATTTTTTAGGGTATAGACCAAATATATGTAGACTCCAAAAAACAAAGTTGCCAATCAAATACACACACATGTATAAGTAAATGCAAGCTTCACAGGAGGCTGTACAAAATGGGTAGCTGCACTTACAGGACTATATCTTGAGTTAACGGATTTTGCCAGATATGAGCGATATATCAAAAGTTGCGTCATCTCAAAAGCTATCCCCACGTGCAATATAAAAAGGATCAGTCGACCAAATTTTGAAAAATAATTTTTTTTCTTAAAAAAAAAGTTTATTTTCAGTGTATTTTTTTTTGTGTACTATATAGACGTTTGGTCTGAAAGAAAGTGAAATTGATATTTAAAAAACCATTTCAACGGTGTAAAGCTCTTTTTAATATCTTTCTTAATTATAAACTTATTAATTTTTTCATTAACAAATTTTTTTAATTTTTTGACGTTTTTTCAGGATTGTTAAGTAAAAAATAGTGCAAACAGACAAACCGACAACTGGCTTCATTTTGAAGAAGAAGAAAAAATCGATTTTTTCGATTAACTTCTGAATGAAATGTCGGATCGGGTCGATTGAGGTACCAATCGACGCGTATTTAGCTCTAGAATGCGAATATATAAATATTCTATCTGGTGACTAAAGTGTGTCCACCAGCCCCACTTTAGTGATAAAAAATTTTTTTACTTTCACCCTAATTTCTCCCAAACCAAATAACTTTTGGAATATGTTTCGACAAAAATTATCTAATTGAAACAATACCTTTCGATTGGTATATCATTCATTTAGATCGGTTGCCTACAGAAAATTTTTAATTCTTCGGATATATATAGAGTTTCCTCGCGCACGCCTAGGCATGCAGGTCGTCACCTCGTGGACTTCCGTCCACAGTGATGGAAATTAAACTTTTAACCCTTTAATTAACATAGGTTCTATCACAGCTTCCGCGGTACACCTAAGAGAAGAAATTGATCAAATTTTAACATATATTGAACTATATAGGCCGTGTCTAATGGCGACTAATGGCGATGACCATCATTGTTTCTAGTACATATCATTTTTGAAATGTATGTGTACCAACTAAAATTAAAAAATGGTATCTAGCAGTTACCATATCTTGGGAATACTCATCCAAAGTTGAAATCTCCGATTTTCTACATTAATTTTTGGTCTTGTATGATTTTTCCCCAAACATTTTTCTATAGAAGATTTTTATTTTCTTAGTGAAATCAGTAGATCATACCATGTTTTAATTTTGGATTTAAGGAAAAACTCGAAATAATTTTATGGAGTTTATTATAGGTGGTTAAACAATATTTTCTTCAATTAAATTGGAGTTTTTAATCTCATATTTTCAAAGTCATGGCTTATTAAAACTGTTTCTTTGTTCAAAACGTATCTATTGCAAGTTCAGCTTGTTTAGTTTAGTAAAAACTCCAATTAAGTTGCTCTTAGTTAAGCCCTTGTATTTTGGAGTTGATATTGGCCGGCCGCTATATTGTTTTGTTAAGCGGAATTAACCCAAAATAAAGATTGAAATTGAACCCTTGCATTATTAATTGAAGTTATCAAAAAGCTGGTAAAAGGCGTTTTTAGTTGTTCATTAATAGAGAACAGCACCATCAGAAGGATGCTCCGCGGTTTAATTGATTTTTATATGTATGTGCTCCCATGTCCACATACAGGATTTCATTTAAGACAAAATCATAGCATTAAAGTTAATATCGAACGAGACGGACGTGGTTTGCAAAGCGCTCCGGCGATCGCGGTGGAACTGAACTGGGTTTACCTCAGAAGGCGAGTAAATTTGCCTGTTGCCTTGGGTCTGCGCTTGCGCCCGAATAAAACTGCTCTACCGGCGACACCCTTTGCCGGCACACTCTCACTACAAGTGAGACCTTAGTGCTAAAGAAACGAAACGGCAGTGCCCCAAACCTGGAAGGCACGACTCGCATCGCAAGACCGAAAGGTGTCCGGCGGCAGACTACCACCATGCAAGCAGCTTACAACAAGATCGTAACGTTGCGAACAGCCGCATAGATTTTCCCAGAAACTTAGGACCCCAGATCTCTTGGAAACGCGGAAAGCGAGGACAACATATCATTCTGACGGTACAACAGGCGCGATGAGCAAGAACGAAGTTTAGCCATTTACGACACTATGAACCAGTCCTATGGTGGTTGCCAGAAATAGCCGAGGCGAAACGAGTGTCTCTGAGCCAGATGGCTTTATCTAAGGAAAGACCAGATTGAGAGCTGAAGAGGCAGGAGTTGGCTGAAAAATCAGTGTTTCCAAGACATGTGTGACTCCACGATGCGGGATCCGAGGCGGAACAGCCTACCCGACAGTTGTCAAAAAGGTCAAACCAGCTTTTATCGCCTAAAGAAGCCGAGACTATAAGCTTGTTTTCGGCAGAGCTATCAGAAATTGCACAATGAAGGGCTTCCCCAAGAGGTGTAAAGCACAAAGCCTAGGCTCCTCTCAAACTCAGGTAAGGCTCTGTCGTCCTACAGGCCTATATGCCTTATTGACCATGTCGGAAAAGCCTTGGAGCGCTGCGTCTGCCGAGGACTTCAGGAG
Source organism: Drosophila pandora (assembly GCA_021223865.1). NCBI lineage: Eukaryota > Metazoa > Arthropoda > Insecta > Diptera > Drosophilidae > Drosophila > Drosophila pandora. The sequence goes on from JAJJHT010010398.1 coordinate 1,878,486, forward strand.
GCGGTAACTCTAGCGGGAGAGCTGTCCTCAAAGTAGTTCGGGTTAAGGGATTTGAGATCTACTATTGACGCCATCTCCATGGGGAAGTGGATTACTGCGAAGGCCATCGAAGGAACCAGGTAAGATGGCGGAACAAAGGCTTCATCGCCACACTAGACATAAAAATGCATACAGCGCGATGGGATGTCACAGTCGAAGCGCTACTTAAAACAAACAGCTCTGCAACTTTGATATTATATTCTAAAACTCACTTCAGCGACGTACCCCCACGACACCAACAACAAAATCAGGGAGCACGTGGCTTGTATGGTTAGTGCTTAAATCAATTTAGTTTTATTCAGCAAAGCAATAGCATTGACAAACTATACAACGAGTTTCGCTTGTAAAAAAAAATGCCAAGTTTTCTTTAAGTTAAAAAAATGTACAGTTTTTTTGTAATATTTTTATTTTCCGATTTTAAAGTCCTTTTCTATATTTTTCGCCTACCGTAAAATCAGTCATGCCCTTTCCTGCCGTTCCACACGTACCGATTCCCACTCGACCACTGACATTATCCGGAGAGGCAAATATACTTTTGACTTTCATGCCTTGTTTTTTTTGATTTTTACTGGTAAAGTGAAGCCATTTATTTTTATCCGATTCACGTTCTTCCTCCAAGTCTTTAAAACGTTGTTGTTTCTTTTGTTTACGTTTTTTTAAATACTCTTTTTGGTTTGGTCTATGGCGTCTGAAAAACAAAAACATTTAAATTATATTATCTATCAAAAAAGAAATAGATTTTTATACTTGTTTGAGGGAAAAACTTCAGAACGGGAAATTCTTTCTCGCAGCTCCTTTAAAGTTGTTGTAGAACGATTTTGATAGGCATCAAATATTACATAAACTTCACCTCCAACTGATATATCTTCAATAGTTGCATCATAGTATTGCCGATCCTCTTTCCATTTAGCTTGACATTTATCTCCAATCTTCCAAACCTTAGCTGCTGATACTATTTTTTCTGCTTCTAAAAGTGCTGCTTCAATTTCGTCGAAATAGTTTGAAGATGCTGCTTTAGTTGAGGAAGGTTCCACATATGACGATTTTTGCTGTTCTTCTAGTTGTGTTTGAATTAAATCCCTTGTAAGTGTTATAACCTCACCAAGGTCACTTTTAAGTTTTAACAACTCTTCATTTTGTGGATCAGTTTGCAGTGCAGCTTCAACCTTAAATGCAAAATTAAAAAAAATTTTATTTTTTATAAATAAATAAAAACAAGAAAGGAAAGCTAACGTCGGGCGGAGCCGTAGTTTATATATCCTGGTAGAAACTTATATTATATATGTATATATCTGATAGTATATAGTGAAAAGTTGAGTTAAAAGGCTGTGCAGCGAATGTAAAGACATGTCCAGATGATCTTTATCTTTATTGTGCCAATTACAACACAAATCTGCCAATTACCCATGCGTGCGACATTACACCGATTCAGAACTGCATTGGAAGAGTCAAGCAAGTCGACAACTTCTTCCGTTGAAAGCTGAAAGTTTGTTGAAAAAACATATCCTGACAGAAAATCATAGTGGCAAGCAGACACGTCTTCTAAAATTTTGTGAAACGCGTTGGGTCGAACATCTTACTTCTCTGAGATTGTTTCATGAAGCACTGGAATTAATTTGCTTGACGCTTGAAGAATTAAATGAACTGAGATCAAGAACAGATAGAGTACCAACAAACAGCTTGCTTCCAAACAGCGCATTTCATTGTTGCGTTGGTATTAATGGTACCGGTATTCAGCTTGACGAAGAACCTGAGCCAGAATTTGCCAAAAGAGTATTTCGATTTGAGTGAATGCGTCCAATATGAGAACAATTTTCGCGAAGAAATAAAAGAGATGCTTGCCAGGGCTCAAGAAAAATTTTTGAAAATGTTCCTGAAGGTTGGTTTTGAGCTGACTGTTCCTCGGCGAGTAGGACGTCAAAACAACCGTGACAACTATTTTGAAAATGCTGAAGAATATTATCGACGAACGATATTTATTCCATTTTGAGATAAATATTTGAAAGAACTGGATACGGGATTTCTCGAACATCGAGCACTGGCAATTATGCAAAATATCAGTTCAGCGCAGAACTCGATGAAGAGGAAATAAGAGAAATCGATGTGTTTTTAAAGAAAAAAAAGCCGCACGACATCACCGGGTCTACGGAGGACCTGCAATTAGACATCAAGATGTGGAAACTGATATCATTAGTTTTATGCAGTTAAAAAAGGGTCTATTCGATTTATTCATTTGATTTTTATTCCAGTTTCTGTTCAAACACTCCTGAAAAAGAACAGCCAAAAACATTCATAGAAACTCTAGACGTTTGCAATAAAAGATTTTACTGCCAGATATATAGGCTTCTTCAAATTTGTGGGACACTACCGGTCACAGTTGCCTCTAGCGAACGATCCTTCTCCACTTTGCGAAGGTTAAAAACTTACTTGCGCAACCGGACTGGAGAGGAACGGCTGAATGGCGCTTCTTAACATTTACAGACATCTGATTGTTACCAGTGATCAAATTCTGGATATTCTTGCAAGAAGAACAAGAAGAATCGTCATAATTCTGTAAATCTGTAAGGCAGACTGCTTAATAAAATGTAATGAAATTTTATCGATTGATTCGTGTGCTGTCTGTTAATGCTTCTTATATTTTAAAATATTATACCGGTTAATAAAATTCAAATTAGGTAAAAATAAATAATTTTTAAAATTATTATCGCAATTTTTAGCCACTTTTACCCAAAAATTTATTTCTGTCTTGTGTTTATTTTTTGGAAAATAAAACTCGCAAAACCACCAATAAACTCGCGATTCAATGAACAATCATAAGTTATAAATAAATATCAAGTTTGCCTATCACAAATAAAAGTTTTGTTAGAGCTAAACTGTTTCATTATTTATATATATAACTGTTTAATTATTCAATCAGACCCTTCCCAAAATTTGTTTCTGCGTCCGTCCCTGATGACAGCTATAGGATATAGTCGGTCAATCCTAACGAAACTTTTTAGATAATATGTTTTGGCCACAAAAGACCAAAATCAGGATCAAGTCGATAAGTTTAAAACTGAGAGACTAGTTTACGTAGAAACAGACAGACAGGCGGTCAGACGGACATGCTCATATCGACAATATGAAATATATTAAATATACAGTAGCGGGCAATGAAATCCGGAAAATTAAAATTATTTTTAAATATTTTTAATATTATGGTATTTGGAAATCATTTAAAAAAAATTGATTTTCTTTATATGGTTGAAAAAAAATTCTTTTGTTTGCCCTACATTTTTGTATCAAAATGCAATAAATAGAAAAACGTTTTTGAATAACTTGTATATTAATTGTAATAATTTCAATCATATTTTTATTGTCCGCTACTGTATAATATACATATCATAAATACGTACTCAGCCTGTAGAAATAAAACTCTTCTTCAAAAAACGAACCAACTCTATAATAGTGTTTGAAGCAGTAGACTATGCTATCAGGGTAAGCTCCAGAGTCTGGCAGCATGCCACTCACTCAATGAGTACACCCGAAAAACACCGGGAGCTTACTAAGCTCCCTGACTATTTTCGGATAGTTTTACATTTGCATGCTACCGTCATAACTGAAACGAAAAAAAACTCCGGTTGAAACCAGAGCTAGATCACTTTAATACCATCTGCAAAGAGAACCAGTCTTTATCTATGTAGTCACAATTTTCGCATCTTGTCCAATCTTGCTAATGATTGTCGGTGCCTAATCTGCCAGAACGCACTTGGTCAAATATTTAAAACCGCGCTCTTTTTTTAACAGCGATTAACGATTTCACTGCAGGCTTGTGGCCGCCGGGTCTTATTAACAATGAGAATGTTTCAGAAAAAGATGGTCTAAAGAATCGCAGAATTGCTCGGAAAGAACTCAAATGGGATTTAGAAATAGAATGTGATTGGGAAGAATATATATATATTATCGAATGGTTTAATTTTTTCGCTAGGCCAAAGCTAGCTAAAATAAGATTTTTTTGTTTTTACTATTTTCATTATTTTTATATTTCTTAGAAAATATGAAAAATTGACAATAAGTCTATTAAAAATATAGCTGTAATAATTTGCAGGGAAATAGTTTTTTTCAAAAACATTTTTTGGTCAGTTTTTCCAAACGGTTTTTTGTCTCTTTGACGTTTTGTAACCGAAGGGACTAACCCTTTTTAATTTAATTTTATAAAAAGAAGCTCAAATTTATCAAACCAACTTGACATTTAAATACCTTATTAAGAAAAACCCGATATAAAGTCCTACTGTTCAAGCTTAAAAAACACCGATCGTTTTTATACAGATTTTCTTTTTGGCAAATATCGGATCCACCAAATTTCATTCGGATCGGACGACTACATCCTATAGCTGCAATATAACCGAATCATCGGAAATGACACACTTTGGTGTTTTTAAAGATATAATGTTCTGTATAAACTAATAAACATTTCACTTTGGGCAAAATAATTCAATCGACCATATTTCATAAAGAAAGTTTTGTAATGCACACCCCCCAATTTTTTTGTATTGAAGGGTTACAATATTACACAATTTCTAAAACAAAAACAAGAAAGGAAAGCTAACTTAGGGTGGAGGCGAAGTTTATATACGCTTGCAGTTAGGTAGCAGCTTATATTATTATATGTACATATATATAAGTCAGATCAAATACAGTTGTCCGATCCTTATGAGATCCTTATTTTACCATTAAATCAATTTTCTAATAAAAATGTTGGAAACAGCTTCAAGAATCCATTCTATGACCCGATTTGGGTATAAAAATACATTGTCTGACATACACTACTGGCCAAAATAATAAGTAAATGCCCATAAGATTTCTTCTACGTCTGGTAAATCGGTTTTTAGTATCGTAACGAACCAATTATAATTTCCTTAAGTTTTCTGGCATAATGTTGATTATAAAAATAGTTAGCAAAAGAATATTTCACGAAATTTATAGAATTTATTGTCAATTAAACCTAAAAAACATAAAAAAGGGTTGGTCAAAAAAATAAGTACAGCAATTCTACAAAGCCTCCAACTTAAAAATAAAAAATATTTTCTCATTTTTTTTTTAGTAATATTATGTTTTTTTAGTAATCTAAAAGTATATCCCCTTTTAATTTCTATAAACTTTGTTTTCCGTTTCGTCATGCTGGGCATTTAATTTACGGCACGCCTCCAAAGGACTCTCGTACCTTGTCATATCTTCGAATTGCCGCAATTCTTCTTTATGTTGAAATGTGCTTGTGCCAATCCGTCGATTAAGCTCTCCCCATAGGTTTTCTATAGGGTTTAAGCCTGCAGTTTGACTTGGGCACTTCATAAGGTCCACCTTGTTTTCGGTGATCCAAGCCTTGACCAGCTTTGATGTGTGTTTTGGGTTGTTGTCGTGTAGAAAGACCCATCTCAAGGGCATGTCCTCCTCAGCATATGGCAGCATTATGTCAGACAATATATTTTTATACCCAAATCGGGTCATAGCATCGGTAATCCGATGAATTGGATCAACTCCATGCCAAGAAAAACAGCCCCAAATCATGATGTTTCCGCTTCCGTGTTTAACGGTCGAATTCGTGTACCTTGCCTTTAGCCTTTAGGTCGTCGTACATTCTTTCTGGAGTCGTAACCAAATAGATTTATTTTTGTTTCGTCGCTCCATAGGACATTATTCCACTTTTTGGAACCCTCTGGTCCAGATCATGCCAAATGATTTTGGGCTAACTGTATCCTCATCTTTAAACTATTCCCTCAAAGGAGAGGAACTTTTCTGGCTGTGCGTCCTTGTAAGCCAGCATTAGTAAGTCTACGACGAACTGATTTAGACGATATTTCATGGTCAATATGAGCAGCAATGGACTTGGGAGACATGAAGGGATCCTTCTTTGCAAAACTTAGGATTGGGGTGGCCGTCGTTTGACAAGATTTCTTCTTCCGACCTCGAGTTTCGATTTGAACCTCGAATTTAAGGGCATTCTGGATAAAACATACTGACTGCCCAAGTCTTTTAGCGATTTCCCGAACACTTTATCCTTTCTTTTGCAGAATTAAAGCAATTTTTCTTTTTTCTGTGGTACAATTTTTTTTTTGCCTAACTATAGAATGGGATATACCTAGATATTCAAGGAAATAATAAAAACATTTCTTAACGCAATTCTAGCTTTAATCCTTCAAAATTTATCAAATACACAGATGCACTTATTATTTTGCATGGAGCCAAGGCATGGTTCACCGAAAACTAGATTGACATTATAAAGTGGCCAAGGTAACCTCCAGACTTAAACCCAATAGAGTACCTATGGGGAGAGCTTAAACGTCGGATTGGCACAAACACATTTCGAAATGGAGAAGAATTGTTGCAATTCGTAGAGAAGAGATGGTACGAGATTCGTTTGGAAATAAGTGGGGATATACTGAGTATTAGCATAAGGTATTTTAAGTATTTTAAGTTAGAGACGTTGTAGAATTGCTGTACTTATATTTTTGACCAACCCTTTTTGTCATAGAAGAAATTATTTGAGTATGTACTTATTATTTTTGTCAGTAGTGTGACGGAGATGTCACTTCATGAGTCGGAGATGTCTCGTTCAATTCGTTGGCCAAAAATATAATACCCAGGATTTTTTCGTAACCAAAATTGATATGAGATATTTTGGCCGTGGCGTCACCTATATATTACTTCTACAAGAGTTTTTTTATTTGATTAATTATTATAAAGATAACATTTATAATATTCTTATTTCATCCTGTACGATTATTTGTAAGTTTGTATCAGCTGCGCTGCTTTATTATGTCGAAATATCACTGTTATGCAAAGTAATGAACTAAACGTATAAAAATCGTAATTGGTTCACAAAAGAAGTTGTGGATAATTATAGAATTAAATTATTATTTCTGACAGGTCAATTACAGAAAATCAGTGCACTGTTTCGTGGTACATTGCGTTACTCTATTGTACAGTACTCCACGCTGGAATTGAATGCAAAATGATGTCTTAATTGGATTAATTCATTTTAATTTTTACTATAAAAAAAATGTTAACAGATAAAACAAAAGTGATGGTTCAACTTGGAAAATCTCTCTTAATTTTATATTTATAATTTTTGTTAGTGGTAATGGTTTGTTAAAGGAGGTAAAATAAAAAGATTGGTATCAAAACTTTAGATTGGTAAATCAAATCAAATAAAAAGATTGGTATCAAATAAAGTTTCTTTCAAATCAAACCCTTTGTTTTTGGACCCTTTCCCAGAGTATTATTATTTGAAGGAGCTGTTAAGGAGTCAGCTCTGACCTTTTAAAGCAGCAGTGCTCAGCCTTACACTCACAGTACATATTTGATTTTGTAATTGCTCTTGCTTATGAAGCACTTTTTTCGGCTGCTGTTCGTCTAACAACTTTTGTCATAAATAACGTCGTTTCGTAGGTTATGTCCAGACCTTTCAATCGTTATATTGTATTACCCGATACCATATGTATGTAGCGCTATGAATATGTTATATTTGTTGGAATTGGGGTCGGTCGACTATAATTAGCTGCTAGGATCGGTTATACCGTAGTACGCGACAGTTAATTCTTGTCTTCGTTTAGACCCTCTCCGTTTTGGTTTCAGGTGTTATAAAGATTTTCGTGGTGAATGTTTTTACACGTATATATTTTACAGATGCTATTGATTAGCGTTAGAAAGTACGCAGTCTACGGAAAACTCTTATTCGCTAAGTGCATCAAAAATACCTACTCAAAAAAACAAAAAAGAAAAGAAAGCTAACTTTGGACGGAGCCGAAGTTGATATACCCTTGCAGTTAGGTAGCACTTACAGTTATAGTGTTTATTTGTTTCGATATAACTCAATTGTCATTTAATGCACGGCGTCAATTATTTTATATTGAAAAGTTAAAGAATTTCTAAAACAAAAATTTGACAGGGAACACCGAGTATTTGATTTCCGTTGGATACTTGCCGTAAATGAACTGCCAGCATGCCCAAACAAATAATCAAAGTTCAAGAAAATATAGGTGGATATACTGGGTATAAGCACAAGATTACCATAAAACAAGAAAGGAAAGCTAACTTCGGCGGAGCCGATACTGATATACCCTTGCAGTTTTCTAATAAAAAATGTATAAAACAGACCCAAAACAAATCTTTTAAAATATCATGGATATGAAAGAAAAATAACATCTGTGGAAAGTCCCTCACACCCCCTAACTTAAAAACACTAAAGTTATGGCATTTCAGATCAATCAGATACAGTCAGCGCCACAAAAAAAGCTGCACTTAAAAAAAATTTGAAATTGTGCAGTCACTATGCTGGGGTTCTCCTAAATTTTATTCTCTGGGCCTTATTTTTTTAGGGGGTCCCTTGACTATTTTCGAAATAATTTCGTCATTTGAAGAGCGCTGTTGCTTAAGTTGCTTTTGGTAGAATTTTTTTTGTAAAGACACCTATAAAATCATGGCGAAGCAAAAGCAGTTCACTGATCGCGATAAAGAAAAAATTATTTTATTGGCTGAACAAAATATGTCAAACCGGCAAATAGCGGCTGAAACACATTTCAATAAAAGCTCAGACGCTCAGTGAAGTAAAAAGGAACAGGTGAAAAAAAAATGCACCACGCCACGTGAAGATCGCTTTATTATGAGAACGAGCCTGCAGGATCGTTTCAAAACTGCAGTGCAGATAAGATCTGAGGTACATGAACAGTTTTCAAAAGATATTTCGGAGCGAACTGTTCAACGTCGACTTAACTCTATGGGAATGCTAGCAGGATCACCTGCAAAAAAGCCACTTTTGAATCCGCGAATGAAAAAAAATCGTCTAAACTGGGCCAAGGACACGGAAAATTGGACTGCTTCTGATTGGTCAAGAGTGCTTTTTCCAGATGAGTCCAAATTTAATGACATTGGATCCGATGGAATCCTCAAGGTGCGCCGTAAACGTGGGGAACGTTATTCTGAAAATTGCTGCATAGCCACAGTAAAGCATTCACCGTATGTTATGGTCTGGGGATGCATATCCAAATATAAAAATGAATCATGGTCAATGCAGAAAAATACAAAGAAAAATTTTTCATTAGAATTGGAGCATTGGGTCCATTTGTGAAGAAGAAGAGGAATCCATTTTTCAGGATGATTCTGCACCATGCCATCGAGCGCGATCTGTGAGTTATTCAGTGTCCGATTGTTATCAAAACAACTTATTCAGTTAAATTTAACATTTTTCCAGCTAAAGATAACAAATTTGAAGGAGGAATTGGGCATTAAGTCCTTAGATTGGCCAGAAAACAGCCCAGACCTTAATCCAATTGAGAATGTTTGGGCCTATATGGGTGCCAAAATAAGAAAGCGAAAGCCCAAAACTATGAAGGAGCTAAAACAAATTATAGAAAAAGTATGGATACACGATATAACGAAGGAATATTTGTGTTCCATTTACGAATCTATGACCGAGAGGGTAAAAGCTGTAATGAAGGCCCAAGGCGGCGTTACTAAGTATTAAGCTAAATTAAAAAATATGTCTATTGTTAAATTGCATAGATTTAAATTTTTTTATATCTATATAACTAAATATTTTTTATAGTTAATAAGGTGTTCAATTGAAAAAAAAATAGTTTTCGTTGAATTTTTTCATTATTATAACTTTTATGATTTTTTTTCTTAAGTTTGCCATAATAGTTATAAGTCGTTAAAACTAGGGTCAACCCAAAAAACAACATTTTTTTAATATTAAAAACAAATTTAAAATAAAAATTGGTATGCTCTTTTATTAACATACCATCAGTTAACTTGTTAAAAAAAAAATTGGGCGAATCCGCAATCATATAATGAAACCACCGGACCTGAAAGTTAAAAATTCGTAAGCCTTCAAAGTGCGGCTTTTTTTGTGGCGCTGACTGTATATGGCAGCTATAGGATCCCGGTCCTTCCGACTTACATATGTATATACCGCCTAAAAAAAAAGAAGTTAAGTGCACTTCCAGCGGATTTATGGTCGCCGAGGTGATGTAATGATTACAGAACTTTTCCAGACGTGTCCTTACAGAGTCTTTCTTTTTGTACACAAATGGTTTAAAAATAATTCATTTTGTATAGCGGAACTCTTGGCCAAAAAATTAAACCTTTTAAATACAGAAGAACTCCAATTATCCGAACTCCGACTATCCGAATCACAAGTCTTGACTTGACTTGTCTTAACTTGCCGTTGTGCCTACACTGACTTCCCCCCGCGATTGTTGGTTTTGATTAGCTAGCCAGTGTGCTATTGTCCTTGCTCGAGGACGCTACTCTTTCGCTACGGCTTATTTTTGTTTGTGCGTGTACAATACTGTATTGTTTTTATACCATGGCTTCGAAAAGAAAACGAAAATCCGATTATCTGAATATTTGATTATCCGAATGGGTCCCGGTCCCCATTAATTCGGATAATTGGAGTTCTACTGTATACAAGGAGAGAGTCATGCGTTTTCGGGAACACTCGATAATTGATCATGTCTTGTAGTTCTTGTTGATAATTGGTCATCTTGTTGGTAAATAATTTGTTCAATGGAATAAACACATTCATTTCCTGGAGATACATACATACATGTACATACATAGTTTTCCAATTTCTTGCTAACAAAATAACGGTATTTTCTTGAATCAAAGAGAATCACTTTTTCTCTCTTAGATGAAATCAAGTTAGAATCACGTCAATGTATGATTCTACTTATTATATTGTATGATTCTACTGTAAAATATTCAAAAAATTTTTTTTTTAATTGGGAGATTTCTTTTTGTAGAGCAGACGAACACGCTTACATACTGTAAAATATTCAAACAAATTTTTTTTTTGAATTGGGAGATTTTTTTACGTATGTATGTAGATCAGACGAACACATGTATGTATGTATCTATATGTAAATATGTGTATGTATTGATTCAGGAAATCGCCCTGGTTAAGAGGGTCGAAGATTTTGTTCCACTGCGTTTCACTTTTTAAACAAAATTTAAATACTCTCGGCAATCGAGTTTATTTAAAACTTCAACCCCTTTTCTTTCCTGATTATGAATGTATGTACATACATACATATGTATATGAGTAAGGGCGCATACATACATATATATTTTATTTTGAAAAGTAAAAATATAAAAAATCAGATTGCTAACAGGTTAAATCTTAAGATAATTTTAACAACAAAAAAATTGTTTGTGATTTTTACATTTAGCTTAGTCTACATTTTGTGTTTTTCTTAGATTAAAAAATATTTTTTGTCAGTTTTAATTTTGTTTTGTATTTTGCATTGACACGGAAAATAATTACCTGTTGCAATTGTAATTTGTAGTTTTGCAATTCGTCAGCCATTTCAATAATACCCTTAGAGCATTTTAAGAATTTTAATTTTTAAACAATCAAATGCTAAGGTAGCAATAACTATGAAAACAAATAGTTCACATCAACTTTAATATGTTTGTATAAAAGAATATACGACAAAGTATTCTATTTATTGACCAATAGGTACAGTGGAAAATGAAACATTCCATTAATGTGCAAATAATACCGGAAAAGTTAATTTTTATACCCTTGCAGAGGGTATAATAATTTTCGTCTAAAGTGTGCAACGCAGTGAAGGAGACATCTCCGACTCCATAAAGTATATATATTCTTGATCAGGATCACCTCCTGAGTCGATATGAGCATTTCCGTCTGTCCGTTTCTACGCAAACTAGTCACTCAGTTTTAGAGCTATTGAGTTGAAACTTTGCACACACCCTACTTTCCTTTGCAGGCAGTATATAAGTCGGAACGGCTGGGATAGGTCGACAATATCCTATAGCTGCCATATAACTGATTGATCGGAAATGCCATAACTTCGTTGGTTTTCAAGATAGAAGGATGGGAGTTTCAATGGATTCCTCTTTGGGCAAAATAGTTGGATATGCCAAATTTTATAAGGATCGGCCGACTATATACGATCCGCTATATATTTAATAAGATAAGATGCGTGGCGCCACCTAGCGGACTGCGACTCAACTGCAAGGGTATATAAACTTCGGCTCCGCCCGAAGTTACCTTTCCTTTCTTGTTTAAAATGATGTTTGTAAATAATGCAGTTCTGAATGCGAGCGATTCAAATGCGGATAAAAAACTTCCTTTTTCGTTCGGGGCCCAATCGTTCGAAATATCTGATAGGAATTTCCAAAATTAAAAAGTGTTATAAACCAAAAGGTATCAATCAGAATGCCTATCTGGCTATTCAAACAAAAAAAAAAACTCGATTCTGCGAACATTAGGGGGAAAAAAAGAGGGGAAATAACAATAATTTTTTTTAATTTTTCATTGTTTTGGTGAAAATATAGCGAATTATAACGTTGAGTCGAACGCTTGGTTTTTCTTTTCGTTGTTGTTAAAAATTATAGTAAACAGCCACTTTTAGTTTTTTCGAAAGGGTGAGGTAAACTAATCGCACTAAACATTTTGGCGCCCCCGGGGTGGACTTCGTTTACTATAATTTATAAATAAAGCAACAAGTGACAGTGATACAAAAAATACATTGAAAACAAAAATAAAAAGTTGCTCGCGACGGTAGTGTTGTGAAAATTTAAAAAACAATCAAAAAAAAAACTATTTAAAGTTCGCGTCGCGAAACAACATTTTTATCAACTGGAGTCATCGTCATCCCCATGTCCTGCATCTCCATCGACTGTCCCAGGGAATTAGCCGCAGGATTAAAAGTTCCAAAATCAGAACTGCAATACCTGCTACCTTGTGCAAGAAATTGAAAGTCGAGAAAAGACAAAATAATATTCGTTTTGTGCTGGAATATTGCACCCTCCTTTCAATTCTTGGCGCATACGTACTTTAAAAATAGTAGAGGTAAAGTGAATAATAAAGTTATTTATAAATTTTATTAAATATTGCCAATACATATGAACAAATAGAAAAAAATAAAGACACATAAATTATTCCAAAATCACTGTCGCCCCCTACCCCTCGTTTTCGATATTGTAAATATATGCCAATAAAATAGACAAAGTGCATCCAAAAAAAAAAAAATTTAAATATTTGTGCATAAATAATTGGTACATACAAATAGATGCAGCGGTGAACTTATCGTTTTCGCCTCCCTCTGTTATCCGCTGCTGTATGTATGCACGTATATGCAATTTTGGCGCCTTTTGTTCAACGGAACGCCAAGTGACGCGATACCCTTAAATTTGGTTCGGTATATTGTTTTCGGTATCACTGGCGAACAAATATTTAAGTTCTCAGTGCTTCGACTATATTTTATTCGACTATCAATTAATTAAATAATTATTTTTTTCGATGGTTGAAAATTAATTATTTATTTCTTATTATGAAAAATAAAAAATTACAATCCACAGAATTACTTTAAAATAAAATTGTAAATAAAAATAATTTCGTAAATTAATTAATTANATCCCATACTGCAAAAAACGCTTCTTGGATGGATAGTATCGGGAAAATACATGGCAAATTCCTCAACTCCTCAACAACCGGTCTCTAGCCTGAATTGCCAGGAAGAAAAATTAGAATCGATAGATCACAATTTGATAAAATTCTGGTCATTGGAAGAAGTTCCATCTTTTAAAAAGATTTTGTCGCCAGAACAGGAGTTGTGTGAGGAACATTTTCAAAAGACTACTAGAATACTGCCTTCAGGTCGATTCGAAGTCAGACTTCCATTTAAGTCGGATCCAAGCGTTTTGGGCAACTCATTCGAGATAGCCAAACGCCGTTTTTTGTCGCTCGAGAGAAGATTATATCGAGATCCGAACTTAAAGAAAATGTATGTGGAATTCATAGAAGAATACGGTTCTTGCTACTCCACACTACGTAATACCCCACCAGTGTGTCTTACGGCCTCAAAGTACAACGACCAAACTACGAGTCGTTTTTGATGCGCCCTGTAAGACATCCACACAAAAATGTTTGTATGATTTGTTGATGGTGGGTCCAACAATTCAGGAAGAGTTGTACTCAACTCGTCTTCGGATTCTTCTAAACAAATTCGCTCTGATAGCCGACACAAAAAGATGTATCGCCAAGTAATGGTGAATGAAGCAGATAGGCGATACCAGTTGATAGTGTGGAGAAAAGATCCATCGGAGTCCTTGAAATTGTGCAAGCTCAACACCGTTACATATGGCACTGCACCAGCCCCATTCCTGGCCATAAGGTGTTTGAAGAGGTTGAGTGAATCCGCGAAAAATACATTCCCTCGAGCTGCTAAAGTTATTGGGTCTGACTTTTATGTCGACGGCATGTTAACGGGTGCTGGTTGCGTGGAGGAGCTAAAGACAATTAAGTCTAAAGTAGCTCAGGTTTTTCAAAACGCTGGGTTTTAATTGAGTAAGTGGTTTTCAAACTCGCCTTAAGTTACTGCATCCGAGAGCACCGTTAAGCCAATAACACTTTCGGACTCAGAGCTGACTAAGGCTTGGGAATCGCTTGGGTTCCCAAAGATTACATTAAGCCCAATCCTTATTAAAGGAAACATCCTGTTGCAGGAGCTTTGGCTTAATAAGCTAGATTGGGATGAGTCGATTCTACTGCATTTGGAATCAGCGTGAAACAAAATTCAGCTCGCCTTGTCACAGTTAGAAGATATCTCAATACCGAGATTTGTGATGAGTGAGCCGAAGTCACCAATTCAAATTTATGCCTTTTCTGACGCATCGATGAAAGCCTATGGAGCCTGCATCTATATTCATTGCGAATCTGCAGAAGGTTTTAATGTCTCGTTGTTGGCTGCAAAGTCCAAAGAAGCGCCGCTCAAGACATAGCCGCTCCCCCGTCTTAAGTTATGTGCCGCTCACCTTCTCGCAGACCTCTGTCGTAAAATCAAGCCTCTTATAATAGTACCTATCGAACGCAATATATATTGGTGAGATTCTGAAGTTTGTATTCATTGGATACGTTCCCATCCATCGTCGTTGTCAACGTTCGTATCAAATTGCTGAGTTGCTGAGATTCAAGAGTGGTCAGAGGATAGCACGTGGCGGCATGTACCAACTAAACAGAACCCGGCAGATATTGTGTCAAGAGGTGAAGACGTAAAGGAGACGGTGGAATCGATCTGGTTTACAGGTCCATCGCTTTTAACGGAGCCGGAAGATAAGTGGCCAACGAGTCCCCTTTTTGATCCGTCACCAGTGGTGTTGCAGATGGAAGTAAAAATGAATGCGGTCCGATTAACCGCAATGGTCTCCACTTCATATTTATTGGAAGTGATATAAGGATTTTCCTCTCACTTAAAACTGCTGAGAGTGTTCGTTTACATGTTCCGCTTAATAAAGAGAAGTAAAAAATTAGTATTTATTTAAATAATTTTTAAATATTTAAATTTCAACGAATTCTCTTCTTTTTAGAAGTTAAATAAGTTTAGAATAGAGAGTAATAAACCCAAAATTAATTCCACGACCCTTCATGATTTAAAAAGAAGATTAAATGTTAAGGTAAAAAGCATTCGCCGGTAAGAGGAACGTTTGGAAGCTGGATCACTTTCTCTCGAAAAGACCGAGCTAGAATGTAGGCTTCAGGTTTTCGATGAGACAATTTCCAAAGCAAATGAGTTGCAAGACCAGATCGAGCAGTTAGATTAAATGGATGAATTTGGAGCCGAGTTGGAAGAATCAGTACAGCTGAGGACTTCCGCCCAGCTACCGCAATTTCTGCAGCCCCAACTCGGTCTAGACTTCCCAGTTAAGCATTCAAAATTCAGTGAAAATTATTCGGAGTTCAAAAATTTTATTAAGTCTTGTTGAGATCTTGGTACACAAAAATGTGAACCTGTTATTGAGAAATTTAATCGTTTAATTTCTTGCCTCTCTGGTGAAGCCTTAGGAACTATCAAGGCATTCCAAGTCACCGAGGGTAATTACGACAAAGCTATCGCTAGTCAAAAAAGAGTCTATGATAACGAATGTCTCATCTTTGCGAACCAAATAAGTCAATTGTTCAGCCTTCCGAAAATTTCCCAGCCGTCTGCGTCGTCATTGAGCGGTCTCATTGACACTGTTCCATCGATTTATGGATCATTATTATCCATAGGAGATGACACTAAAATTGGAAACTCTATGATTAAATATTTAGTTTTGAGTAGAGTAGATCCAGTGACCAGGTAAAAATGGGAAGAGTCACTGGATTATGAGGAATTGCCGCTGTGGTCCGATTTCGAAAAGGTATTCGTAGGTACCAGCATTTATCCGCTGAAGAGACTGGCAAAATAAAACAGGAGAAACCTGGGTTTAGCAAGCAACTTAATAGAAGTTCGTTGGCTTGCTCCTCTGCTAACGCAAAACCAGCTTGCAGTTATTTCAACGCTCAGGACCATTTTGTGGCCCAGTGCAGTCCGTTCGCTCGCCTTGCTGTAATGCAAAGGTTTGAGTTTGTCAAGTCAGCATCTCTCTGTCTAAATTGTCTGCGAAAAGGTTACACCGTTGCGAAGTGCGAATCAACTCGATGTCAAATCTGTGCAAGATCTCACCATATACTTCTGCACCGATTTACAGTGACTGAAAATAACTTAGCGTTACCACCAACAGAAAATCCTCCTTCAGCGTTAACGAATGATGGCTCTACTTCACATGCTTTGCATGCGGCGGCTCTAGAAGGGGTATTGTTAGCGACGTCGATCGTAAACGTTCTACATACATATTGGCCCAAGCATTACTTGACTCAGGGTCACAAATAAACTTCATTACTGAAGATCTTGCTCAACGCTTACAGATCCGTAGGTTGGAATCTTGCATCAACTTGCTTGGAATTGGTCAATCTAATTCACAAGTAAAGAAAAAGATCCACCCTGTGGTGATGTCGGAATCAATGGTAGCGAGTTTCTGTTCGACTTTTGGACTTAAAAAACCATTTCAGGCTATCACCCTGACCAGTCAGTGAACGTGAAAGATTGGACCCTACCAAAGAACTTGCCTTTAGCAGACCCATATTTTTATAAACCTCAGCGAATAGATATGTTAATAGGAGCTGAGTCATTTTTCGAACTTTTGTCCGTTGGCCAAATAAAGCAAGGTCCGAAACATCCCATACTGCAAAAAACGCTTCTTGGATGGATAGTATCGGGAAAATACATGGCAAATTCCTCAACTCCTCAACAACCGGTCTCTAGCCTGAATTGCCAGGAAGAAAAATTAGAATCGATAGATCACAATTTGATAAAATTCTGGTCATTGGAAGAAGTTCCATCTTTTAAAAAGATTTTGTCGCCAGAACAGGAGTTGTGTGAGGAACATTTTCAAAAGACTACTAGAATACTGCCTTCAGGTCGATTCGAAGTCAGACTTCCATTTAAGTCGGATCCAAGCGTTTTGGGCAACTCATTCGAGATAGCCAAACGCCGTTTTTTGTCGCTCGAGAGAAGATTATATCGAGATCCGAACTTAAAGAAAATGTATGTGGAATTCATAGAAGAATACGGTTCTTGCTACTCCACACTACGTAATACCCCACCAGTGTGTCTTACGGCCTCAAAGTACAACGACCAAACTACGAGTCGTTTTTGATGCGCCCTGTAAGACATCCACACAAAAATGTTTGTATGATTTGTTGATGGTGGGTCCAACAATTCAGGAAGAGTTGTACTCAACTCGTCTTCGGATTCTTCTAAACAAATTCGCTCTGATAGCCGACACAAAAAGATGTATCGCCAAGTAATGGTGAATGAAGCAGATAGGCGATACCAGTTGATAGTGTGGAGAAAAGATCCATCGGAGTCCTTGAAATTGTGCAAGCTCAACACCGTTACATATGGCACTGCACCAGCCCCATTCCTGGCCATAAGGTGTTTGAAGAGGTTGAGTGAATCCGCGAAAAATACATTCCCTCGAGCTGCTAAAGTTATTGGGTCTGACTTTTATGTCGACGGCATGTTAACGGGTGCTGGTTGCGTGGAGGAGCTAAAGACAATTAAGTCTAAAGTAGCTCAGGTTTTTCAAAACGCTGGGTTTTAATTGAGTAAGTGGTTTTCAAACTCGCCTTAAGTTACTGCATCCGAGAGCACCGTTAAGCCAATAACACTTTCGGACTCAGAGCTGACTAAGGCTTGGGAATCGCTTGGGTTCCCAAAGATTACATTAAGCCCAATCCTTATTAAAGGAAACATCCTGTTGCAGGAGCTTTGGCTTAATAAGCTAGATTGGGATGAGTCGATTCTACTGCATTTGGAATCAGCGTGAAACAAAATTCAGCTCGCCTTGTCACAGTTAGAAGATATCTCAATACCGAGATTTGTGATGAGTGAGCCGAAGTCACCAATTCAAATTTATGCCTTTTCTGACGCATCGATGAAAGCCTATGGAGCCTGCATCTATATTCATTGCGAATCTGCAGAAGGTTTTAATGTCTCGTTGTTGGCTGCAAAGTCCAAAGAAGCGCCGCTCAAGACATAGCCGCTCCCCCGTCTTAAGTTATGTGCCGCTCACCTTCTCGCAGACCTCTGTCGTAAAATCAAGCCTCTTATAATAGTACCTATCGAACGCAATATATATTGGTGAGATTCTGAAGTTTGTATTCATTGGATACGTTCCCATCCATCGTCGTTGTCAACGTTCGTATCAAATTGCTGAGTTGCTGAGATTCAAGAGTGGTCAGAGGATAGCACGTGGCGGCATGTACCAACTAAACAGAACCCGGCAGATATTGTGTCAAGAGGTGAAGACGTAAAGGAGACGGTGGAATCGATCTGGTTTACAGGTCCATCGCTTTTAACGGAGCCGGAAGATAAGTGGCCAACGAGTCCCCTTTTTGATCCGTCACCAGTGGTGTTGCAGATGGAAGTAAAAATGAATGCGGTCCGATTAACCGCAATGGTCTCCACTTCATATTTATTGGAAGTGATATAAGGATTTTCCTCTCACTTAAAACTGCTGAGAGTGTTCGTTTACATGTTCCGCTTAATAAAGAGAAGTAAAAAATTAGTATTTCCTTTTGATACTGTACCTTAACCTGTCGAATATTAAGACGCATTTAATAAAATTGTCCAGACAGTTTAAGAGCACGAGTATCAAGAGGAAATAAAAAATATTCGAAAAAACCTTGTTATTAGTCCAAGTCTACAGGAGCTAAATCCATTTGTTCATGAAGCTTCTCAGGCTGGGCTTGTCTTTTCATTGTTGCGGGTCGGGGGGCGACTAGCTAATGCTCCAGTATTGTACGATGCCAAGTTTGTCCAGAGCTATGTTCGATACTTGCACGAGTCGAATTCCATGTGGGTCCACGAGCACTGGTGAGTCTCTTGCGACAGTGTGTTTGAATAGTAAACGCGCAGGAAGTCTGCAGTCAGATAGTACGGTCATGCATACGCTGATGGGAGATTTACCCTTAGATCGAATCCGTGCTCTCCGCCCATTCTCCATATGTGGCGTGGATTTCTGTGGCCCTATTGAAACGACGTTGAAAATTCGTGGTAGACCACCCTTCAAGTCTTACATTGCCCTTTTTGTTTGTTTTGCGTCCAAGGCAGTTCATTTAGAAGTAGTATCTGACTTATCAACTGATTCCTTTTTATTGGCAAAAAAAAGTAACGTACCGAAATGGCACGTACCGAGTTCTTTTAATTTAATAGGTGCTTTAATGTATACCAAGGCGGATTATTTGAAGCGGAAGGATATTTCTACCGCAGGTAAGCGTCGTGAAAAGAGTAAAAAGAGTAATTCCATTCCGAAGTATCAAATTTCTAACGTGCTTAATTTGACCGAAAAAGAACTCGTTGTGTTCTTACATTTAAATATCTGTCAATCCACACATGGAGGTTCAAAGGATATCCCAAAAGGATCAAGTGATTAACAGAGTCAAGTACTTTACTAAAATCGGTGTAAATAACATCTGTTGGGAAATCCTTTCGGTAGCCATCAATTACAAAGGCCCTCAACGACAATTTAGTTAAGTGGTGAAGCGGCGCTTCATGAAACCTGGCATTATTAAATGATTGAACAACAAGGGAAGTAATAAATTTTTCAAATAGATTTGGAATTGCTGAAAATTTAGATCTCAGCAATTAGAAAATTAGAATTTAAAATCTCTATATTTGTCAGCATCGTATTTTATCTGATTGTCGGATTGTAATGTCTACCCAAACATTCTTATCAAGCCTTGATTTTCACAGCCATCATGTAATCTGAAACCAAAAGCCTCTGCCGCGTCTGAGACTGGGTCGGGCCGGCAGTACTCACCCACCCGGCAGTAGGTATAAAATAACGGAAGCACAACCGCGCTTAGTGGAAACGAAATTCCTAAGAGGGCGAGGGATCTTTCAAGTCCTTCGGAGCCCCAGAAAGCAACTCCGGCGAAGAAAACTAGAGCGTCAGGCGAGCAGCCCTGCGCTGATATGCTATCGGAGCTAGAGACGATTCTGGAGAACATCATCCTGCAAACCCACGAAAAGCAGGTGATTCCATTAATATCCAAATGAACAGGATGTTCTGCAGGATGAAGGAGTTGCTGGAAGGACTCAGCGGGGCCCGATTGTGACAGCTGAGGCTATCTGCTCTAGATGTGGCCAGCAAGAATTTCCGATGGGGTACAAGCAGACTCAGGCCATGCCTACACGGCGCAAGAAAGCATCAGTGCAGACTGAACCATGGCGACGGCTAAGACAGGACAGCATGGCAATTCACAAGGTTCCTTAAACATGGACAGTGTGTATATCCGAGCGAAGGACAACCAACCGAGGTCCTCCCGATGCCTGGAAGTTGGCCATATTGCAAGTAAGTGCAGAGATACTACCGACAGGAACATGTGCTGTATTCGCAGCGCCAACGAAAGCGTTTGCTTTGTGTGCGTGGAAAAAGGTGAGGACACAAAGCACCAGACCGGTGCGTATAAAAAGGTGAGCGGGTCACAAGGCACCAGCTGACTAGACTATTTGTGATCCAGACTATTTGTTTATCAATCCCTCGAAGTTCGCAGGCCAGTAAACTGGAGCGCTGTATGATTTGAAGAATGTGTATGTATATGTATATGTGAATGTATATGATGCCAACAAATGATAAATGCTCTAAAGAAAAAGAGTATGAGTATTGGTTTAATCCTCACAGTATACACTCACAGAACACTCACAGTATATATTATATGGCCAATATCAGGTTATTTTGCGCACATTCACGGCCAATATTTCTTTGCTGCTGAACTATTTTGTTTTCGCACACTGTGTTGGTCTGAAAAAACTGTTTACCCACGTGGAAAATTTGGTTTTTAAATGGGTTCTTTTATGTCTGATCACTATTGAATTTCGAAAGATCGTTTCAAAAGATCGTTTGGAGCGACAGTAAATTCAGTTGTCGCGTGGTTGTCGCTGCTCCCCTAACAGCTGATATGGGGTTGCCAGATAGTTCGCCTTAACAGATCTGTTATCGACTTATTTCATCGACTACTGTTATCGGCTAAGGTATGTTTACATTATCACACAAAATCGCTTCGTAAAATATCAGCTCGGATTGTTTAGGATTCGTCTGATCTAGGGATCTTGGCGGATCTTTCGGACAGCATCTGGATATTTCTCAGCAACCTATAGACTTTTCCATGAGTTGGCATGTGCTGGCCAAAGACTACATAGTAAGCGGATTCTCCAAGGGATTGGTGATTACTATTTCTCAAGGCAGAATTACTTTTTTGGACTGCGGGGAGTAAGCACCGGTGAAAGTATGTTGGATTCCATGCTTGGATGTAAAGGCTGCGAAATCGTGGTTTTTAAATTGAGTGCTCTGTTGTCTCTGTTCATCCGTAGAGCGGCCACTACTTCGAACTTGAAGTCGCGGAAATAACGGTAGGTCTCGGAGTCATAGTCAAAGAACGTATAAAAGTCTGACTAAATTGACCTGGATTCTGCAAGGGACTGCTCGGGTGCTGATCAGACTGCTTGCTGTGATCAGGCTGGAGTTGATGTGGGATACTTGAAGTCCTGGGTTGGTTTTCCAACCCACTGATGTACAGAAGTACAGATGGTACGGGGTTTCGGCTGATTTCGTATCGGCCGATCCTACTTGTGGTCCGTTTCACGGAAGCAACACTCGAAGTAGGTTGGGTAACGCGGGTTCTACTTGGTGTCCGTTTCACGGGAGCAACACTCGAAGTAGGTTGGGTACCGCGGGTTCTACTGGTGGTCCGTTTCACGGAAGCAACACTTGAAGTAGATTAGATAACGAAGCTCTACTTGTGGTCCGTTTACACTGGAGCCACTCCAAGTAGATAGTTTTAAGAGAGTCCTACTTGTGGTCCGTTTTGCACAGGAGCAACACTCGAAGTAGGTTTATTTTACCTGCCGTATCTTGACACTGGGTAACGGACCGATCTACACTGAATTCGCAACTATCTTTATTTCAGAAGAACAATTCTTATATAAGATGATAAATTATGCATAACTAAGTCTAGGAAAGGTCAATGTTATGAACTTGTTAATGCCAATGTTAATGTCAGTGTCACCCAACTCAGTCTGCTGACTCAGATTGCTTATTCATGCATTTCGGCTTAGCTAGCTGGCTTTGCTTGCAT
The DNA here is from genome assembly GCA_021223865.1 of Drosophila pandora. Taxonomy (NCBI): domain Eukaryota; kingdom Metazoa; phylum Arthropoda; class Insecta; order Diptera; family Drosophilidae; genus Drosophila; species Drosophila pandora. The sequence goes on from JAJJHT010010398.1 coordinate 1,901,032, forward strand.
TGGTCAGTCGGTCATTCTTCCCGCTGATACTGCTGATTTCCGCTTCTGGCGTCGTCTACTAGAGCTAGCTTATTAGGTTGGATATTGTTTCATGCTTATTGCTAATTATTTCTAGGTTTGCCAATAGGTTAGTGGGTCTGATGGTTGTATATTGCGACATGCTGATTAGAATTGATTAGATCAGATTACTAAGTGTGAATGTAGGGAAGTAGGTCTTGGCACTAGGTGCCAACAGTTTTAACCAAAACCTCTGGAGTTCCGAAACACACAAAAATCTTATCCTCTAAATAATCTCATCTTTTTAGATCTTTTTGAACTTTTAACCGGCTTTAGCCAAGTAAATTTGGGCAAATGATCTAGAAGAATTAATATGCCTATATTTCCCTTCCGTGTTCTTGGAAATGAACAAATAAAATCAATAAAGATCCGCTAAAAAGGTCTTTCACTTGTGGCTTGATAACTTATCGGAGATGGAAGACGTTGCGTTGGATGTTTGCAGGCTTAGGAAATATCATAACGAGCTATATAATTGCGCACATCTGTTATCATGTTTGGCCAATATAAGTTTCTCCGAAGTTACTCGAGACATTTGGCCACCCCACAATGCCAAGATGTTGGCTAGTCAGGTGCAGACTGAATTATGATTGATCTCATTTCGAGTGAAACTAAAAGTTTGTAATTGGCATCGTCAACTTCTTAATTTTCGCTAGCGAAGCCTGCTTTATAAAAAATATACATTTCCTCGACACGGAGTCCAAGTATATTGGATTTTTGGACACGGTCTCTGAACTGACAGTGCTCATCCAATTGGAATGCAAGTCAATTGGAGTGCAAACAAACAACCAGTCTCTCAGTTGACTCCTCGAACGACGGTGATGGGGTGTCCGGTACGACGATATTAAACAAATAGCCATGTAGCTTAATCGCCCACCACGCCCAGAAAACATCTCAGCTGTTTGGTTTTGGGGATAGGAAACTGAGATACGGCACTGATCTTCTCAGTGCACTTGCAGTGTTCCCTTGCCCACAACATTACCATTACCTTTTTTAATATTAATTGTCAGGCCTGCATGGCGTAAACGAGTCGCGAATACGTGCAATTTCAGTTGATAGGGTATAACTTCCTCCATCAAACAACACATCTTCTAAGCCGCGAAAACATCAGCCGCTTTGGACAATTGGTGCCCCTTTGCCCACACTGTGTCGTCAATTTTTGTGGGTTCCACTCCCGCCTCGTCAGGATCGTTGACCGTCCTGTTTGCCCTTTCTGTAGGATTTTCCTGCGGCGTGTATGGTATGGTGCGGTAAATTGATGCCGAATTCCGAGCTCCTCGAGGAATTTTTTGAAACTCCTACTGGTGAACTGGACAGCATTGTCTGTTACCATCACCTTTGGCACCCCGTATCTGGCGATAATACTTTTGCGGATTGCCTTCTGCGGCGTCTTAGTTGTTGCTTTCCGCATTGGAACCATCTCTGTTCACTTTGAAAATGGATCAATCATTACCAACAGCATGGTGTTTCCATGCTAAGAGCTCGGCAAGAGCTCCTACCATATATATTTATATATGCAAATATATGAAAATGTTATATATTTATACTTAAAACGTAACATTTAAATATGGTACTATTTTTGATAGTATTATTTTAAGGCAAATCCTTGTAAAAAACAACTACAAACGAAAAGAGAGCGCCAGGACGACCAGATTAGCTCTTTGGATCTTTTTTGGACGGACAGTCGGTTGCAGTTGCACCACTTTTCTGTTCCGGGCCATCTTTTATAAAAGATCGTTCTTTTATTTGCTTTATTTGCATTTCCGCTGCAATTTCTTGACTAAAAATGTATTTCGCCTGAGAGATCTTTAACGTAACGTAATGTTTAACGTAACCAACAATGAATTCCGAGACTTGTTTTAGTTTGGCATCGCAACAGCGCATTGCGGCATTCTGCACGTTCATACGTTGATTCCAGGATTAACTAAAAAAAAAAACAAAAAAAAACCAACATCAGATACGAAAACAAACTTACTGAACAACGACAAACTATTAGACAAAAAAAAAGTACGTTAGTAACATCAAGAAGAACATCTTAATTCTAGCAAGAAAGAATACATGAACTTTTCCAACAAAACAAAAAAAAGCACACTTCGTCAATTTTAGTAATTTTAATTCAAATATACAAATATAATTTTCTTATGGTTTTTAATCTTAAGTCGAGCAATACCATTCAATCACACACACACCTACACACAAGCATTGCTATTCGCAAATGTATATATTGAATCACGTTTGAATTTGAAATCGTAACTAGAGTTCGGAAAACCGATTATCCTGATTATATATATACATTTGTAAAATAACTTACATTGATATTCATAAAATTTGCGTAAATTAAATAATGATAATGCATGTTTCTCAATGTTTTTAGCAAGTTGTCTATATAAAGAACAAAGGTCCTACACAACCGCACATACCGTCGCCCATGGCTCCTCTGGGATCTGTGTCATCATTTTCCTTGCGGCCTTCGCTTCCGGCTCTATGTTGTACATGTCGGTAAACCAGGCCTGCCTCTTCTATGTACTCTGGACATTGCTGTGGGTTTTCCCGTATTTTCCTCTTCAGTGCGCTTATCCATATGCATTCAACGTCATTAAGCTTACCTTTCCTGTAGCTGATAACATAGTCGATGTTGAGCCAAGTAGAATAAGGCGAAGTGTTGTAAAATAAGTTATATTCTAAATCTGAGGAGCAGCGGCGGGTTTATCAGCAGTTCTGTTTTTGTTTATTTTTTCTTATTGTCACAAAATTGCATTTTAATTTTGCACAATGGAATCGGGAGCTGAAGCTACTGTATGCCAGGAAATGGAGGTACTGCATCGAAAGGTCAAGGATGCGATGCAGACCGACGACTCAACTATTCTGACCCTCGAGTCTTTGGACGCGTCTGCGTGATCGCTTCACCACGCTGCAGGAGGAATTGGAGGAGATAAACTACAGTGAGATGGGGAGTGATTTATATTGGCGTTTCTCTCAGTTGGCTACGGACGTGCATGTTGACATCCAGGTGGAGGTGGCTAAGCGTTCTATGAGAGTTTCTGTTCACTCAACGCTTTTGGATGCTACCAGTGCTGCTGGGATTTCAACCGCTCCATACAGGCCTGCTCCCTCATTGCCCCTGTTGCCAATGCCAACATTTAGCGGCGGCTATGCCGAGTGGCGCCCTATTTAAGACAACCATTGACAGTCACCCGCACTTGACCAAGATGGAGAAGCTCAGGTGGCTCATTTCCTGCCGGGACTCAGCACTGGAGACTGTGGGAGCGCTTGAGATTACCGACGCTACCTATGATGTTGCTCTTGACCTTTTGCGCAACTGTTTCAGCAACCGTCGGTTATTCTTCCAGGCTCATATCAACGAGATCCTGCAGCCAAGGGTGGTTGAGCCGGGATCCGTTGCTACTCTTCGGGAGTTATCCGACCGATTCAATGAACGTATGCGGGCCCCCATGAGTTCCGGGACGTCGGCCTAAATTCAAGGGTGCCTCCTCATCCAGATCATCTTCCAAAAGCTGGACCCTGCTCCAAAGGTCAAATGGGAAGACTCTCTGGCAGGAAGCACTGATGACAGCCTGCCAATTTGGGAAACTATGGCTCGGTTCTTGGAACAAAGGTGCCGTACCCTGGAGACGGTGGATTTGGCCTCAGCTCCGCATTTGTCAGTGAATCAAGCGAGCCGACGTAGGCCTTTTAACAACCGATCCTGTATGCTCCTGAATGCTCCGCCTGCTTCGTGTGCCCTGTGCGGCATTCTGGCACACGCTGTGCCTTCTTGCCCAAGGTTCCTCGCCTTGTCAGTTGAGGAACGATACGATGAGGTCAGACGTCTTGCCCTCTGCTTTACGTGTCTCAAGTCATCATCCTCCCGCTGCCCAACTTGCAATCGCCGACATCATGCGCTATTGCATCCTTGCGAGCAGTTATCTAGAGTCACGTCCGTTCCCGCTTCCGGCGTGGATCCGGCCAATGAAGCCTACACTTTTGTTGCCCAGGATCGCTGCGCTGAAGTAGTGTTCTTGCCCACCGTCAACATTCTCGTCCGTGGCAGATCAGGAGCCTTTCTTCCTTGTCGAGCGCTACTTGACTGCGGCTCACGAGTTCATCTCATCACTTCATGGCTGGCCAGCCAACTTCAGCTACATCGGTCCAAATGTTCTGTAGTAGTGACTGGCCTTGGAGACGCTGAATTTACTACAGATGGAGCATCGGTAAACGTTTGCCTGAAGTCACGCCTATCCACGTATTCTTTGTACATTGAGGCAGCTGTGGCGTCTCACATAGATAGATGTGTCCAACTGGAAGGTTCCTGCCAATGTGGTTCTAGCTGATCCGAACTTCCACAGAGCTGAGCGTGTGGATCTGCTGATGGAGCAAGCCTGTTTTTTGATTTGCTTTCAGTCGGCTTTGCGGCGTTTTCAGTCACTTGAGCGCAAGCTGGATCGTTTTATCAAGGAATACGTGGATCTGGGTCACATATCTCTGGTGCCGCAGGAATGGCGAGGTAAGTGCCAGTATTTCCTTCCCCATCACTGCGTCCTGAAGGAAGAAAGTTCCACTACTAAGCTGAGAGTTGTGTTCGATGGCTCGGAAGCTACATCCTCTGGTTATTCCCTCAATGATGTCCTGATGACCGGCCCCGTGATTCAACCTAAGCTTTTTCACACATTGCTTAGGTTTCGGTCTCACCTTGTAGCTTTGACTGGAGACATTTGCAAGATGTACCGCTGCGAAAGGATCTTTCCGGATGATAGTGTGCTTCAGTGCATCCTCTGAAGAGATTCTATCCATGATGACGTGAAGGTTTTTAAGCTCGACACCGTGACGTATGGCACAAAGCCAGCGTCTTTTCTATCTGTTCGGTCAATGCATCAGCTGCCTAAGGATGAAGGTGCCGGGTTTCCCGTTGGCTCTCGTGTTGTCCTCCCGGATTTTTATGTGGACGACCTCATATCTGGTGCCCCAACGAAGACTGATGCGCTTGAGATAATAGCTCAGACATCGGGCCTGATGACCAGTTTCAATTACGGAAATGGTGCTCCAATATCCCAGAGGTTCTGGAAGGCGTACCCGAAGGTGATAGAGAGTCATACTTAAAATTTGACGATGGCAGTCCGTTCACAAAGACTCTTGGATTAGCATGGGATCCTTCTGCTGACCTACTGCTGTTTTCCTTTCAAGCTCTTCAGCCCACCGCTAAACCAACCAGGAGATCTATACTATCTTCCGTCGCTCGGTTTTATGACCCGATGGGCTTGGTAGGTCCTGTCGTCACCAAGGCAAAGATCCTATTGCAGAAGCTGTGCCTAGAAAATTTGGCATGGGATGAAAGCCTTGCTCAATCCCTTCTCTCCGATTGGTTACAATTTTGTTCCAGTATTGACCAAACTCAGCGAATTAAGTTTCCCCGTTTAGTCATTCCCTGCCAATAAAGGCTGTAGGTCCACGGATTCTGCGACGCTAGCTTGGATGCGTATGGAGCTTGCGTGTATGCTCAAAGAGTCGAGTGGCACCCATTAAAACTCAGACAATTCCGAAGCTAGATCTATGTGGAGCTGAGTTACTAGCAACACTGATGGCTAAAGTTGCTGATCTTGGAACATATAAAGGAGATTATTATTGTTGGTGTTGGTGTCAAGATGAACCTGATCGATTCAACGTGTTTCTTTCTAATCGCGTCTCTTCCATACAGGAGCTCACCAAAGCAATGAAATGGCGTTATGTTCCTACTGTCACGAAGGGATTTCTGTCCAGAATCTCAAGGGAGGTTTACCGAGTTTAAGGAAGAGATAAGCTTACTAAATTCGCGCAGATTGGTTCCGCTCTCAAACCCTCTGGCCTCGCTTGCTCCCTTTGTGGATGATGCTGGTTTGCTTCGTGTTGACGGGCGATTGCGGAACTCTGCGCGGATTTTTTGACGGACGTCATCCGATCATTCTTCCCAGAGGCCATCCCGTCACTTCGGCTATAGTGACTCACTTTTTACGAGGAGAACCTGCATTCTGGCCCTCGGGCACTAATTGCGAAAATCCGTTCTAAATACTGGCCCATTGGTGAGATGAGGACCGTTTCAAGGGTTGTGAACAAGTGCATACGCTGTTTTCGCGCAAGGCTACGTCCACTGGAGCTTGTCATGGCTGACCTTCCGACCGAGAGAGTTGAAGGATTCCAAAGTTTTGATGTCACAGATGTAGATTTTTGCGGACCGTTTTTCTACAAGGCAGAGACTCGGAATAAGGCCCCTATTAAATGTTATGTGAGCGTATTGATCTGCTTCATTACGAAGCCAATCCATTTTGAGTAAGTTAAGGACCTTTCCACCGCTTTGTTCCTGAGCGAACTCCAACGGTACGCGACGTAAACCCAGTAAACGTAAACTGAAATGGTCTGATAATGCCACCAATTTTGGGGGTGGCAAAAATGAGCTTATCGAGTTGAAGCGAAGATTCCTCAGTCAGGAGCACCAGGCTTCTCTGCACGATTTTTGCCTGTCGGAGTCTATCGAGTGGCGGTTTATTCCTCCACGCTCTCCCCATTTTGGCGGTCTATAGGAAGCAGCAATAAAGACGGCGAAGCACCACCTTTATCGTACAGTTGGTCCCGCAGTTCTTGGCTTCGAGGAATTGAGGACATTGTTGCGCCGCATAGCCTCAATCATTAATTCTAGACCCCTTGTGTCGATTTCAGAAAATCCTCATTTTCTAAATGGCGGGCCGCCTTCAACGTTCATCGAACCGGACCCTACTGCCCTCAACTTCAATCGTCTGAATGGGTGGCGGAGAGTCTCCTTCTTGCAGCAAGTTTTCTGGGCCCGTTGGAAGGAGGAGTATCTCATGCTGTTGCAGCAGCGTTCCAAATGGCGCGTCCCTGGCCCTGTAATTTCTGTTGGGGGCATAGTCCTGGTGAAGGATGAGAGTCTAACCCCAATGAGGTGGCCTCTGGCCAGGATACTGGAGCTGGTTCCTGGGCGTGACCGAGTGAACCGTGTAGCCATACTTAAAACAGCGGTTGGAACGACTAAGCGTGCGGTGTCACGGTTGTGTCTGCTGCCTTTTAAGGATTCTGTTGAAGATCCAGCCTTCAACGGGGGGAGGATGTTGAGCCAAGCAGAATAAGGCGAAGCGTTGTAAAATATCAGCAGGGTTTATCAGCAGTTCTGTTTTTGTTTATTTCTCCCCCGTTCGCATGCGCTTTGCTGGTATTTGTAGCGCATGCGCTTTGGGGAGCTTCTTGTAGAGCTGCTGCACACTAGCAAATCTTGCATTTGTGTGCTTTCCCCGCCTCGCCTCTTGTCATCGAAATGATATGCATATGTATTGTTCTGAGTTCATATTGCTAAGCTTTAATTCACTTGTATTTTTGTCACTGATTTGAGCGGCTGCGAGTTGGGTTAGAATTGAACCCTCGAATAAAAAATATTGAAATTGAAAATATTGAAATTATGGCTAGACACTCTTTCTCTGTCGCCGGGTAATTTTTCTCTGCTCCTATCAGCGTTCGACTGGCGTAAGCGACCACTCGCTCGCCCTCATCCGTGTCCTGCGTCAGAACTGCAGCACAAATTTCTTTGAGAAATCCCTTTTCGGTGTTTATCCTGTAGTTTGCCGCCTCCAGTCTACAGAATACTTCCTTCAAGTTCACCATATGCTCCTTCCTTGTGCGTCCGATCACGATGCTGTCATCTTGATTGTAAATGCGTGCGGAGCCATATCCGGGCCTATGACCTGGTCCAAAGCCCTTTGGCACGTTGCCGAGGCTGAATGCAAACCGAACGGCATCACCTTTCTCTGGTACAGACCTTTCCCTGGTACCGTTAAGGCCGTGTACTTCCTGCTCCCCTCCTCTAGTGGGATTTGGCAATAGCCGTCTTTAAGGTCGAGGCTGCTGAAAAATTGTACTTTGGTAAATTGAGCAAAATTGTAAATTGAGCAACCCAGGGTGCTCCAGTGTGAAGTTTATTCGTGGCATCGGGTATGCATCCATTATCGATTTTGCGTTTATTTGTTCGGTTCTTCGGATAATACATTTGTTTTATGGGGATGTGGTCCTTCATCGTGATCGTTACGTGCGAACAACTCTTTTGGTTTGTGAAAGCTACTTTCTCTTCCTCAATTAACCTTTTGCCCCGCTCGCTCTCCCATTTCTCCGAGGATCCAGTTATTGCTTTCGACAACCTATCCTCCAGGCATCCGCTCCATCTTTCTCTTCTTGGGATCGTGACTTGGTGGCCTGCGCATGTTATTGTTGTGCCAAAACCTGCAAGGAAATCCCATCCTAGCACCGCACTGTCTCCCATGCTTGGCAACACCAACATATTCAAATTGTTTTCCTTGTTGCCAAAGCTTACAGTCGTCTGAAGTACCATTCGAGTTTCCATATGGCTCCCATAGGCCAACTTGGCTGGTAGCCTCCATGCTGATAATCGCTCTCCAGCGACTTCCGCAGCAAACTTTTCAGAAATGAAACTAACCGTTGCCCCGGTGTCTATCATGGCCTTCATTTCTGCTCCTCCGACCTTGACCGCCGACCACTGCAGATCGTCGGCTAATAATCCTGCAACTAGTGTTGAAAGGCAGCACCTCGCGATCTCTGCCTTCCTCTTTACGGCTGAGATCGCTGCCCGTTTCCCGCTCTTTGGCAGCACTCTGAGCTCCTTATCCTTATTCTGGTGTTCCTGCACCCACTTTCCCAATGGCCCATGCCTCTGCACCTGTTGCCTGCGCCTGCCTGCGCTGGGTTTTCTATCTGTCCTTGCCTAGACGTCGGCTGTCATGGGCTTGCTGCCCATTGCTGACTCGCCTGCTGTTGCCTGGGGTCTACCTCCAAATATTGGTTCTGCTGTTGCTGCCTTGGACTTGTTGTCCATTGCTGATTCGGCTGTTGGTCTCTTGGGCTTGCTTCCCATTGCTGACTCGCCTGCTGTTGCTTTGGGTCTACCGCCCAATGTTGGTTCGCCTGTTGCTACCTGATTTGGCTTCGATCCTCCAGATCCTCAAATCCACGCGTGACCGCCGTCACTTCGTCGTCCTTTGTCTCGCCGACCCACTTTGCAACAAGCGCTCTCATGTTTTCTACCATTCCTTCTGCTGGGAGACCGAGCTCTCTACACACTTTGCTCAACTCCTCCTTGCAAAGCGCGTATATCCAGTTTTTTCTCCCCATCTTGAAGCTGCGTTACTTCTAGACTCGAAAGAAATCCAATAGTTTGGACGCCAGGTGTAACGAACTGTTTTTGCTTGTTGGTGCTCGAAACGAATGCCGCGGCTAGCTTACAGAGTTTATGGATCGTTCCACCGTATTTATAGATTAGACGTTTTATTTTTATTATGTTTACAACGGGTGAATCTGACCGGCTGTTCGGCTCAGTCGATCGACCGTTCGTGCTCCCGTCGTTCCCCGGTCACCGTTTCGGGTTGGTGCCAATAAACACGCCCCCCAAAGCTTTCGCCCAGCAGGACCTGTGCTCTTGGTGCCTGGCGCCGGTTCGGTTCACGGTTCCCTTCGTTTGGACTCACGTGCCCCAGTTGCGGCAACTGTGACAGCTGCGCTGTCGTGGGCCCCTTCGTTTCCCGCGTGCCCCGCTCTCTTCATTGACATTCGAGCTCGGCCGCGACGCCCGCCCGAGACCGTTACAATCCACTGTGATTCCTCTTTTTCCTTCTTCCGTGCGTGCGTGCTAGTCATTCTGCCCCACCATGCCGTCTACATTCCAAACGCCTTTCTTTCCTACCGTACTTTCTAAACACAGCCGCGCAGGCCCGTCCGTAACTTATAATTATTAGTTAAAATAAATTCTGATTTAATTACGGCGGTTCGATGAGTATGATGCCAACAAATTATAAATGCTCTTCGGAAAAAAAGTATTGGTTTAATCCAATAAAATGTTCACAAAAAAAAAAACAAAAGGTACTAAATTCTACTTAATTATACACGTTGATGCTAAAACAGCTTTCTGCATTTATTTCATGATTGGGTTGTTTTTTTCGAAAGTCGCCACGACGGATGAGTTGGTTGCCTCAGCAATCGTCGAGCTAACCCATTACATAGCCAATGTAAGGTTATGTCAATAAGAGGTTTGGCGCAGAAAAGTGAGGTTATGTGTTTATCTAGGTTCCTATTTGGCGAGGTTCCACTCATGATCCTATGCTGCCCCAATTACGCACACATTTCCAGTGACCACAGAACTCCTCGCCTATAGTGGGTTGAGTCTGGGCCTTACCGCTTTTCCAACACGGCTGCCCTATAAGACACGCGGTGGGCCCGCCGCGGACTTCTGGGTCGAACGGAACCAGCTCCGTCCCGCCCCGCAGATTCAGTTGTCAAAGTGCGTGGTTTCAAGCTGACTTGGGGTTGCCAGATAATTCGCCTTAACAGTTATAAATGGGCTGTCTATAATCGACTAATGCTTATCAACTAAGGTTTGTTTACATTATCGGAATTTATTTTATTTACGTCGCCGACTAACACTCATCGTGAGCAGACGCAAGTTGCTAATCAAATAGTGTCGCTATCAGTGATTTAAATCCTCTTTTCGCTCCTGCTTTCGTTCGCAAAATCAAATGGAGTTCTCTCCTCTATATTCTCTTCTATTCTTGGGGCCCTGGGCCACCCAACTGACTTCCCGGAACTTCCAACAAAAAATACAACGAACCCCAAATATGTTATCAAAGCAAAAAAGAGTGACAAAACTATTTCGGAATACAATTGCTTTTCGGTTCGCTTAAGCTTATTAATTTTAATTTGACCTCAATCTCTAACTTAAAAGGCGGAAATTTGTTATTGCTGCTTAACAAAGAAACAAATACAAACGCTTTTATTAAAACAACACAACTGCCTGGTTTATGCGAAATTGAGTGCAAGCTTCACGAATCTTTAAATTACATAAAAGGGACAATCTACGCACCCTATTTAAACGATATCCCCGAAGACGAAATCGTTCAGAACCTTAGCCCATAATAAGTCGCCTCAGTGTACAAATTCCTGAAGCAAACTGAAAAAGGCCCGGAGCCCAGCGGTGTCATATTGCTTACCTTTGATTTATTTAACCTCCTTTCCAAAATTTATATCTTATGGCATAATGCTAAAGTCTCGGAATTTATCCCTAATCCAATGAGGTGCAAGTCTTGCCAAAAACTTGACCGGTGGAGACCCCCACTTCGGTAACTGTACCCCCAAATGCGTTAACTGTTCCGAAGCTCACGCCGCCTCTGATAAAAAAATGCATCGCATTCAAGCAGCAAAAAGAAATACTAAAAATAACAACAACTAAAAAATTTACAATGCGCGAAAAACTTCTTCACAGTTTCTTCTTCCAGCCAACCCAAAACTTTCAGCCCAAGCAGCCATGCAGGCGTCGCTGCGGTAAAGCAGAACGAAAATAAATTTTAAAAGAGCCGTTAAAACAGCAAAAAGGAAATCGTTTGAAGCTTTTATTCCAACATAACCCAACTGGCTACAACAAAGAAGGTTTGGGCCGACATTAAAAAACTGGTAGGAGCCCCATTTCAACAAACTAAATGTATCCAAACTCAAAACAATGTGCTCACAGAACCATTTGAAATTGCTGGTATGGAAAAATGGTCGGAATATTCCTGGGATGAAAATTTCAACACCGAATACTATGCTATATATACTCTCCTAATAACCTAACATTGGCAGCTCGACAACTTGAAAAGGACATTTCTATTATTGAACTCGAATCAACTCTACTAACAGACAAGGGGAAAACCCCTGGTTACGACCGCTTTTCATATCCCATGTTGAAGCACTTAGGACCAGCGGCCAAAGCCAAACTTCTCGAAATCTTCAATTCAATATTTAACCAAGGTCGCTATCCCCATGTTTGGAAGTCTGCAATTGTTACTCCTATATGCAAACCCAATAAACCGCCAACAGAAGTGTCAAAGTTCCGCCCCATCTCTCTGCTTTCATGCCTCAGCAAACCCCTCGAAAAAATGCTAGCCCGTCGATTTATGTGGTATATAACCAAAACTAAACGTCTAGGTCCGAACCAAGCTGGTTTTAAGGCGCAGCACAGCACTATGGATTCCCTGCTGCTCCTGCAGCACCTTGCGTCGGATGCTCTCTCAACAAAAAATCACGTCACCCTGTTGGCGACTAATTTTGAAAAAGCTTTCGATCGCGTGGGTGTCCATACGGTTCTTCAACAGCTTGCAACATAGGGGGGTGGGTAGGAAAGTCTTTAGTTTAGTAAAGACTTTTATGACTCAGCGCTCATTTCGCGCTAAGATAAATAATGTCCTCTCTTCCTTCTTTAAACTTCACAACGGAATTCCGCAAGGATCCCCGTTATCGGTTGTTCTGTTTATAATAGCCTTCGAACAAATTAATAACATCATAGCCAAGCATAAACAAGTTAAATTAATAATGTATGCAGAAGGCGCTATTATTATAAGAAAAATCAAAGACCTAGTACAATTAAATAACATACTAGATGCATACTCCATAACATACTAGAAATAACTATACTAGATGAAATTTATAATTGGGGGCTGGGTTCTGGTGCAACACTTTCCCCAAACAAATGTAAAATATGGCACATATGTGAAAAGCACAAATGTACACATCCTAGCTTAACCTTTATTACACTCGCAATTGAATGCGTTGATTATTTAAAAATACTAGGTGTATATTTTGATAAGAAACTTACTTATAAAAAGCAATTAATAGTTTTAAGAGACAGCCTTGAGAAAAGGCTAAATGTCATTAAATACCTAGTATCGAAGCACCCTCTTATCAATATAAACTCCCTAATTCAAGTCATAAGGGCCCTAATACTTGCTAAAATTGAATACGGCCTGCCTATATTTGGGTGGGCTGCAAGTCAACACATAAGACTACTTAGACCTGGCTATCACACTGCTGTTAGACGTAGCATCAATGCATTTCCGACATCACCAATAAAATGCATCTTAGCTGAAGCCTGGCTTCCATATATTGAAAACCTGGTATCTGACTCCAAAGAAAAACTCATCCTAAAACTCTTTTGCTCCACCAACAATCTCCTGCAAAGCGAGTTTCTAAAAATTGTTAAGCAACGCAGAAAATTTAAATGCAACTCCACCCTTCGGAGTTGCATTGGACTTGCCAAACATTTAAACATCCATCTGCCGCCCACCAATCATAAACTTCCTTCACCACCTTGGCTACTACGGGACTCCGCCATTCAGACTAGACTTCAAAAACTTCCCAAAGATATCACTCCTGGTGAGTCCTACCGCAAAGTTTTTGCCGAAGAATCGAGCAAGTCGATATTTAAAAACCGAACGTGGCTATTTACCGATGGGTCAAAAAGCGAACACAACACCTCATTCGCATGTGTAGATCAGAATGGGCACATCATTACTGCCGGCCAACTACCAGACTACTACTCAATATTCTCAGCAGAGGCAGTAGCCATACATTCAGCCATAACCTACATCCAAAAGAGACGCGGAAGATTCGTGATTTGCAGCGATAGCCTATCATCGCTAGAAGCAGTTCAAAATATAGAAAACAGAAATCCAACGATCTGTAACATCAGAGATTCATTAATACAGGCCCACGAAGCTGGTGCTCTTCTGGGTGCCCAGCCACAAGGGTAAAAAAGGCAACGGGCTCGCGGACGCTAAGTCATCAATATCTCCAACCATAACGGTTATCCCATTAAACCAAAAGGACATAAGGAGAGCCCTTTCCATCTACCTAAATAACATCAGGATCGATGACTGGGCATTCTTCCAACATGAGTACAAATAAGTAAATCCCAACTTGGAGACGGTACCCTGCAAAATGCAGCCGCGTCAAATCTACGCTCTTCGTTCGTTTCCGTATTGGACACTGCAAAGCCACACCCAGCACCCTCCTCTCATATGACGACACACCTAACTGCCAATTTTGTGGATAAATCTTGTCCACCACCCACTTATTAGACACCTGCCCACAATTAACAAGTATTAGGAAACGCCATTTCCCACATTCCCTTCCATCATCCCATCTCGAAATATCCATTCCCAATATTAATAAAATCTATACATTTTTCAAAGAATGCAACTACTTTCAAATTTAAAATGTAAAAAAAAAACAGTGTTGCTAGTGCTCGCCGCGATAATTAGCTTTAATATTATTTTGTATTATTTAAATTAATTTTGTAAATATTTTATTTATTTACGCAATCTTATAATCCAATACGGAATTGTTTTTGTAACAGGGAGAAGGAATCATCTCCGATCCCATAAAGTCATTTATATAGTCATTTATTATTAATTATTATTATTATCATTTATCTTATATCCATTATGTTACATAAGTTTCCTTCTCCTCCTGTTAAGCGGACAGTTTTGGGCTATCTTCGCGTCATTCCTAAAAATCATCGAACTTCCCTTAGTGTTTATGGTACCGAGCAGTTTTTAAGTGCCTTTTTTCGATGTTGGTTTTAAATCCTTTCCCTGAGATTTTATATCGAAAAAAATTTAATTCTTTTTTAAAAAAAGTGGCATTTGCAAATTTGTATCATCATATTGGATTTTTTAGGATTAAAAACATTTTGCTTAGATTTCGGTATGATCGTTTTCTGCTTTGCTGAAGACAATGATGTCGTCATCGAACTCATAACAAATTTTTTCTACATGTGTATGTGTTACCGTAAAATGTCATCTAGAGCTCTTTGGTGTCGGTGTCGAACTCTTTGGTGATTGCTGTCGAATTTTTTAATCCTAATGGTAATCTGGTAAATTAATCCGAATTTATCCGTAAACTGAACTTTTGTTGTTAATTCGGGTCGGCTTTTGGTTGGTACGTTAGTTGTTGCACATTCGCAAGTCAGCGAAAAGTTTTTTATAGGTATCAGTAAAACTTTTTGTTATTGTTAGTAAGTGAATTTTAATTTTTCTATTCTTTTACAATATCAGAAGTGTCGAAGTCTCATATGATATGTAACATAAACAAGAAAGGAAAGCTAACTTCGGGCGGAGCCGAAGTTGATATACCCTTGCAGTTTAGTCGCAGTCCGCTAGGTGGCGCCACGCATCTTATATTATTAGATATATAGCGGATCGTATATAATCGGCCGATCCTTATGAAAATTGGCAGATCAGATTGTTTTTCCCAAAATAGAATCTGTACCAAATCCCATCTTTCTAACTTAAAAAACACCAAAGTTATGCCAATTTCGATCGTTCTATGACAGCTATAGGATATAGTCGACCGATCCTTATGAAATTTTGTACATAAGATATTTTGGTCAAATATAACATGTGTGGAAAGTCCCACCCTCTATCTTTAAAAACAACGAAGTTATGGCGTTTCCGATCAATCAGTTATATGGCAGCTATAGGATATAGTCGACCGATCCCGGCCGTTCCGAGTTATATACTGCCTGCAAAGAAAAGAAGGGTGTGTGCAAAGTTTCAACTCGATAGCTTTAAAACTGAGAGACTAGTTTGCGTAGAAACGGACAGACGGACAGACGGACATGTATAAACTTCGGCTCCGCCTGAAGTTAGCTTTTCTTTCTTGTTTTTGTTTAACTTTAAACATATTATATTTGGTTCAATGATTCTCCGAAAGGACCATCTTGTCCTTTAAGAATTCTCGCGCGTTTTCAAACCCTTGTAAGTTCTTGACCAGCAATATCGGACTCGGGAAAAGGGAACAGCAAGGACCTATAACCTTGACTGCTAAAAATTCTTGTATTTTACTCCTCACCAGTAATTTTCCTTCAATCGTTTGGATTCAAATGGGACTTAATAAAATTATAATCTAGCCGTGTAATCTAGTAGTTACAATATCTTTGAAATATTCATTCGATGTCCAAAGTTAACGTTATTTTTGTTCTTCTATGATTTATCCCCAAATATTTTTCTATTGTAGTATTTTTTTTTCTAGAACTCCTTCCGTGTTCACAACAAATCACTTTAAAGGCGTGGTTGGAGAAGTACAGAAAACGTTACAAATTTTATAGTTATCCGTGTCTTAAAAAACTCCTATTTAATTGACAAAAACATTTTTTAATTAATATCGAACTTTCCTTTAATCCAAAATTAAAACTTGGTATGCTCTACTGATTTCATGTTCATATTATTAAATCAAATCATGTCATATTCATGCATATCATTGCATAGAAACTTTTCTCTTCTCTCTTTTCTTCCCGTTCTTGCATAATGGTCTTGAAAAATCTGTTTCCACTTTCTTTTCTGTTTCTACTCTAGCTAATAATATTTTCGTTGATCTTAAATACAGCTTAAACTCGATACAATTCTAATATTTAGATCAAAATTACCTTATTTATACTAACTTCATACTCACCCTAGCACCTTACTCATCTTAGCTTTGTTTCCTGAGCTATGTTTAGAAAGAACTGAATGGACTCCAAAATTGTTTATTTTATTTAAAAAAAAAAAATTTTTAATACATGCTAATTTAATAAACCATTTATATAGCTTGTCAACGACAACACCTGACAAGAGAGTCACGTTTCGATCTCTGGAGATACTCATGTAAACTGGCCGTGGGCCACATAGTTTCTTTCAAAGCAGTTAGACTCAGAGTACGGTTATAAAGTCCATCGATACCAGTCGTAGAAATCTTTAAAACTGAGCATAGAAACAGGAAGACGCACAGACGGACATGCAGAATGTATATTTATAGGGGCTCCCTTAGTGCGTTGCACACAGCACTCTGAATCTCTAACTGCTCTGCTTCAAATAGAAATGTAATAACTGTGTAATTTATAAACTAAGTCCTATGTAATCAATGAAGTCTATTTGTTCTTTCTTTTACCTTAATTAAATCAATTTTTATATTTATATTTTATTTGGCCATAAAATCACAATATCATTAAGTTCAAGCCTTTCAGTAAATTTGAAATGCTGTCCGTTTAATTAATCCATGAATTATTTATCTTCATCAAGAGCTCCAGTAATTTTATTTTTCTTTACTTTAGCGTATAACGATGCAGCCTTGTAATTAATGGGTCCGTAGTGTTGACTTTCGAGATCAGCATAAATAAATTCATCATCAAAACTTGTAGCATTTAATGGCTGTTCATTAAGAAGAAACAACAATACTTTATTAAATAATTAATATTTAATACGAATTATATCAAGCTTTGGCCATGCTTGTGGTTATAAAAATTCTTATTGAAATAAATAAAAAACTACACAAATGAGATTGTTAGAAATCACAATAGTAGCAACATAGATCTGAAAAAAAAAAAAATATATTTAACAAAAATAAATTTTAAAAATTACATAAAATTACCTTTTAAATAGCAAAGTTAACATATCTTTTATTTATTCAATAACTAAATATTTTCAAATTTAGAATATATAGGTATTGCTGCTTTTGAAAGGGTCCTCAAAGTCGGAAAGATGCTAAAAATGACAATTGGTTTTAATTATGTAATGACTTTTCTAAGTTTAAACAAGTTTTTTACAAAATAATTATTTTATTGGGGATTTAAAAAAAAAGTAGACAAAACTTTTTATATAACATATACAATAATTTTAAATTAATAATTGCTTACCAGCTAATTTCTATTAAACATTAAATAATTATGAATTAATTTTTCATGAGGGAATGTATTTCAAGCTGAATTTGTTCGTGAAGATAAAAATTGGCCTATCTTAGAGACTTTCTTTCCCCATATCTTAGTCTTGCAGTCATTCCGTTTTTATACCTTAGCATAGGATTTTACAATTTTAATGAAAAGTGTGCATACCTTATAAAATATATGTATTAATATATTCACATGTTCACATAGATAGACATACATAGACAGACGGAAGGGCGGACGCATAACGAATGCTATATCGACTCGACTGATGATGCTAATCAAGAATATGTTTATTATGTATATTGAGTCGGAAATGATACAACAAAAATACCAGAGTACAAACTCAACGAATACCTTGTTTAATAACTAAGATCTTATAAGTTCAGAAACTGTTTCAATTTCTAATTGAAAAGTTGTTTGTTAAGGATTTTAATCTGAGAATGAAATTTAAAAAAAAAAATACGCTTGTAGTACTCAAGAAGTTTCCTGTTTAAAAATTATCCATGTAGTATTAAATTTTCTATTTACATATACCTATCATTCTATTAAATACTTTCTTAATGCTAACTTATATGAATACCTACATATGTATATACTTCAAAGGCTGCATTAGAGGCTTATGTTTTAAAAATAAAATAAAATAATATTGCTTTAAGGAAAATTCATTTTACATGCATTGAAAAAATTAATAATTAAAGGGCAGACATTTTTAAGATTAGAATAAAGATAAGTTTTAGTTCTATTTGTTTAAATTATTCAGTGACCAAGAATTCTTGTGCGTGAGCCTTAATATTACTTATTTTTAATGTTATTTATTATGTAAAATGTAAAGGCTGCAAACCACATTAGTTGTTTTGTTTTATAATTATATTAACGCAAAAAAATTTATATTTTTTGATTTTTCTTTTTTTTTTTTTAAGTAACAGGTATTCAGTTTTTTTGTTGCGAAATATTGGTTTCTGTGGCTTCAGCTTGAGTTGGTGAAATTGGCATAAATCCATTACTTTCATTTAATGTCATCGGTAGATTTATCAGCGGACCGTGGACGCGTTCTTCTATCATTTTTTGTCGGTTGTGATACAATTTTTTTCTCAACTCTTGTAGTTTTCCATTCGCAGTTTCCACATTCTGGAAGTGAAAAGTATGATGCTTACGCAATGGTAAACGTATTGGCCGCCGTACCACCATGCAATCATAAGTCCCATCACGATTTTGGTCTTCTATATCGTTTGTTATAGAAATAGTCGGAATCGACTGTAAATTGTCTATGAATAAGAAAGGACTCGTGATATAGCGTTGAAGTCTTCCGAGGGGTAATTTGCTTTTACAGTAATCTTTTTTAGCGATTGTGTTGAACTTACTGCTAACAATGATTAAAGAGTTATCAGTGTTTCTGAATTTATTCGAAGATGCTTTCAATTTTCTTAATTGTGTTAGTGTATATGGATCACTAATGGTAAGTCTTCTGTGTTTCCTTTTTAATTTTTTGCGGACACAGACGTCATTGTTTCCAATAATTTTTCGCAATTGTAAAAGCTATCAATATTGAAAAATGGAGTTTATAGTGATGTGAAGTATGTTGTTTATGCCGCCATTAATAAAAATAACATGCAAATAAAAAAAAAGTATTTGATATTTTAATATTCAACTATATAAGTGTTTATACTTAAAAAATTTCAATGTTCAATTTCTTATGTTTAAAACAAGTCTTTTTCTAGAAATCGTCACCTAAAAAATTGTATTCGTCATTTTAAAGGTTCGTCACTTTGTGGACTGCCGTCCATAGTGATGTCGGCATCTTTAAACTCATTTTACTCTTTTGATTTTAATAATAATAGGATACACCGCCTAAGCACTTAGTTGTGACAACATGTCGATTTGCTAGGAAAATTTAAAAATGGGGGCGGCGGGAATTTTCGTTTTTTTAGCGTATGATTGTTACATATATTTGACTCTGGTCAATTTAAATAGATCGAGCGAGCAACGCGTCAGCTTAACAAAAACGTTAGAAAAAAATTTAAGAATGCCAAAAGACTGTTAACAGAAAGTTCGGGATGCGTGGCTCAAAAACGAAGAGTTCAAGGCTTGGTTTTGTGCAGGTACTGCAAATGCACAAATACCGCGAAACTTTCCGATTTGCGCGCCCTTGCCGTGAAAAAAAAACACAAAAGTGCTTTAGGCGGATTTAAAAAATCGAACAAATTAGATGCTATGACTTTGCCAAGCATAATGGAACAGGAAGCTGTCTGTCTGTCTGTCGGTCTGTCTGTCTGTCTGTCTGTCTGTCTGTCTGTCTGTCTGTCTGTCTGTCTGTCTGTCTGTCTGTCTGTCTGTCTGTCTGTCTGTCTGTCTGTCTGTCTGTCTGTCTGTCTGTCTGTCTGTCTGTCTGTCTGTCTGTCTGTTTGTCTGTCTCTCTGTCTGTCTGTCTGTCTGTCTGTCTGTCTGTTTGTCTGTCTGTCTGTTTGTCTGTCCGTCTGTCTGTCTGTCTGTCTGTCTGTCTCTCTGTCTGTCTGTCTGTCTGTCTGACTGTCTGTCTGTCTGTTTCACCTAATTCTTTTAGGATTTTAGTGCCAAAAATCAAAGAGCCAAACATATGAACAAACTAAACAACTATGTATTTTCGAAAACTCCACGGACCAGGATATGAACTATACTATATAACTATTCTAAATTTGGTCCGATTTGATTGAAATTTGTTGTTCAGATATAAACTAGACATGCAAATAGTTTCGCTTTAATAGTTTGGAAAGCTTCTTCAAAATACTTTTGTGAACTAGCTGCAGAAATTTTCCATTTATGGGAGTGGTAATGAAGGTGGAAAAAAATATAAAAATAACAATTTGATTTGCGTGGGTGTTGTAGGAGTCTATATGCAAAATTTAATAGTTCCATCTCTTATAGTCTCTGAGACCCACAGACGGATATAATTAAATCGACTCGTCTGTTAATGCTGATCAAGAATATATATACTTTATGGGGTCGGAGATGACTTTTTTCTCCCTGTTACACATATTCACACGATTAATTTTGCAATCTTCGAGTACCGGGTATAATAAAGAAAAAGAGCTATTTATATAAAAAAAAATTGATTGGTTTCCGAACCAAAATATAACGTCGAGTTCTGGAACTCAGCAAAACGATTCATTCGATATCTTTGCAAATCAAAAATCTAGGAATTATATTTAAGTAAACAGGAAAAAAATTCACCGATATCGTCTTTTAAAATTAATCCGCATCACCTGCCAAAACTTAAAAAATTTTCTGGATTTTATCTGGAAACACATGTATTGTATGGGTATTAATAAATAATTAAAACTAAAAGTTTCCACTTTGAAAGGGTACTTTGGAATCTAGGGATTATTTTGAAAAGTAGCAACGGTCAACTCTAATTAGCATATATGAAACATTGACGATATATTATAAATAATAAAACGATTAGTAGCGACGGAATTTAAAAAATTTCAAGCATTCTCAAATAAACTAATGCGGAGACAAAAATCGAAAATGTTCTGTTTGATCTTAAAGTGCTATGCCCTACGCCAAGTGGATGACAATCGAATGAATACCAATTTCTCACCAAAAATTACGAACAGGGATCGTTTGCGGCGTCGTTTGATATTTGATTGTTCATGTATTTTGGCTGTAAAACTAACTCATAAATAAACTTATGACCTGTTCAATAAAACCACCTTAAATGCTGCTTTACAGAAACTCAGACTGCGTCTGTGGTATTTAAGCTGTCCTCTTATTATTTAAATTAAATTAAATTTTTATGTAGAACAAGAAAAAACAACAAAGAAAAGCTATCTTCGGGCAGAGCCAAAGTTGATACGCCCTTGCAGTTAAGTAGCAGCTTATATTATTGTAAATATATAGGATCGTATTAATTGGCCGATCCTTAAGAAATTTGGCAGATAGGATAAGGTTGCCCAAAATGGAATCCGTAGAAAGGGGAATCCGTCCCATCCATTTAGCTTAAAAAAAACTATAGTTATGCCGTTTCCGATCAATCAGTTATATGATAGCTATAGGTGATAGTCGACGGATCCCGGCCGGATCCTTATTTACTGCCTCCAAAGAAATGAAGGATGTGTGCAAAGCTTTAGCTCGATAGCTTTAAAACTGAGAGACAAGTTTGCGTAGAAACATACAGACAGATTGAATGAAGGATCGGCCGACTATATCCCTTTCAGATATATATATATCTATATCAGATATATCAGAAAATATATATAGCTGTTTCCTAACTGAAAGGGTATATCAAAGAAAAGGGGATACCAACTTCGTCCGAAGTTAGCCGAAGTCACGTTTTTGTTTTTATTGATCCTTGAATATTTCAAATTAATTTATGAAAAACACTAAATAGGTTTTAACTTTTTTTTTAACAAATTTTTTTCGGCCAGCATTAATTTTTTATTGTTTTCGGAATAATCAAAAATACCTATATTCCGAGTTTGAGAGAAATCCGACGTAGGGGCTATTCGGAAGTTCGCTTTTCTGACTTTATTTCATAATAAAATGTGAAACATAGTGATATACAAATATCTGGCATATATTCAAACCATCACATTATTATTAATACCTAAAAAATACCTACCTCGTATTGGTCTGGAATTGAATTTTTGCGTTGCCGTGATTCCAGAAGATTTTCTGAAATTTTGCAATTCGACTGATCGATTGGGTGGACTATTTTCGTTTGTTCCAAACATTGAATAATAGGTGTAGCACTATGATAGGTATTTATTTTTTGCTGGAATTGTTTATCTAACATA
Source organism: Drosophila pandora (assembly GCA_021223865.1). NCBI lineage: Eukaryota > Metazoa > Arthropoda > Insecta > Diptera > Drosophilidae > Drosophila > Drosophila pandora. Next base: position 1,923,412 of record JAJJHT010010398.1, read on the forward strand.
ACAACCTTTTTAGAAGAGCCGTCACTTCGTTTTAATGCAAAGATCGAAAACGATTTAGAATTATTTTTTACTGGTGAAGAAATAGAGTCCAAGCCTATATTCCCAAAATATGATGGATCCATTTCAATAAAGCAGTTTTGCTTATCATTTTTCCCACATTCCAGCTTATGAACAATCTTTTTATTATTATAGATTGAAGGCGAATTAACAAGTTTAGTTTTTGTATATTTGCTTCGACCCAATGGAGATGAAGTTGGCATTTGAGATTCTTGTGAACTGTTGGATATTCCTGAGTCACTTCGGTTAATTCTGTATCTTGCCTGCTCAATGGACTGAAGGTTTGTATCAGTTTCTACTGCGCACCTTTTAATTTTGTGATTTAACTTCCTGTGAATTTTTTTTTGTGTTTCTTTAGTTGAAAACGAATGCATTTGTGCAGTAGCCAGGTATTTTTGAGATTTACATTCTCTTCCTATGCTTCTCACGCATTCATCAGAATTCTTTGACCGGTTCTCATCTAAAAATCCGCCATGTGTATCGCTATTGTTCATAAAAGGGTATTGCTGTTGGCATCTAGGTAAAATGCAAAGCCCTTCGACAGAAGGAGATGTAGTCAAACACGACGTGGGTTTCACGAAATTTTTTGTTTTAAAATTAGTTTCTTCAGCAGATTTTAGCAACTGGAACTCTTTTTCCATAGTTTTTCCTTGAATATTTTGCATACCTTTATTATATTTATGGACGGTATTGGCAGCATAAAATCGATTACTGCCAGAAACTGAAATTTCGAGTGATTCTTTTTCCACATCAGTGGGGTGATTATCATGCGCGTTACCAAATGATAAATCATGTTTGGTTGATTTTTTATTTAATTTTTGTGTTATAACATCTAAGGCATTATCAAATTCTAGATGATAAGGGTTTTTCTTGGTATTTGGATTTATCTTGGGAAAACAGGTTTGTAAGGTTAAGTTAGCTTTTTGAGAGTTATTTAGCCTATTAGAACTTTTCTCTTGATGGGGAACTTTAGATGATAAATATTCCATAGAAAACATTGGATGCTTTATCGGTTGTCTTAGCAGAATTTTTGTATCTAAAGAGTTGTGTAAAACAACTTGCGGATCGCCGTCAATAGCTTTGTTATAATCCTCATTGAGTTTTTTCGATCGCAAGCCGTAGTGTTTCACATTAACTTTGTTATTAAAACTCGTAGGAGTGTTATACGACTTTAAAATATGTCCAATGCGTTAGCAGCATGCGGTTAAGTGAAGTCGAATATGAAAATATGTTATTAAGAAGCATTTTTGTAAGTAAATATTGTTTATGTGCTTATATATAATCTAAGAAGTAAAAAAATTGTCTTAAAAAACAAGGCAGGAAAGCTAACTTCGGGCGGAGCCGAAGTTTATATACCCTTGTAGTTGAGTCGCAGTCCGCTAAGTGGCGCCACGCATCTAATATTATTAGATATATAGCGGATCGTATAAAGTTGGCCGATCCTTATAAAATTTGGCATATCGAATTATTTTGCCCAAAGAGGAATCCATTGATACTCCCATCCTCCGATCAATCAGTTATATGGCAGCTATAGGATATAGACGGACGATCCTTATGAAATTTGGCAGATCGTATACGTTTGCCCAGCCCATCCTTCTAACTAGAAAGTCCCATCCTTCTAACTTAAAAAACAACGAAGTTATAGCATTTCCGATCAATCAGTTATATGGCAGCTATAGGATATAGTCCGAGTACGTTCCGACTTATATACTGCCTGCAAAGGAAAGAATGGTGTGTGCAAAGTTTCAACTTAATAGCTTTAAAACTGAGAGACTAGTTTGCGTAGAAACGGACCGACGGACAAACGGACATGCTCATATCGACTCAGGAGGTGATCCTGATCAAGAATATATATGCTTTATAGGGTCGGAGATGTCTCCTTCACTGCGTTGCACGCTTTTGACCAAAATTATAATACTCTCTGCAAGGGTATAATAAATTACACCTATATATTAAAAAATAAAAAATATATAAAATAAACAAAATGAAATACATATAAACATATTAGATTAGTACATATTTGCTTCAAGCTTATATTGGTTGCATTGTAAAATATTAGTATCGAGTGTCAAAAAAAAAAGAAAGGATATACCCTTGCAGTTAATTGGCAGTTTATTTTGGGACACAAATAG